>PVJD01001156.1:0-298918 GCA_004026545.1 Mormoops blainvillei
GTGAATCTAGGCTGGCTGCTGTGAGTGCCAGGCCTGGGGCTCACCGAGGCCAGCTGTTGCTTGTTGGAGAGGATTTAGGAAGTTGTACAGCATGAGCCAAGACCAGCCATTCATATGGAAGGGCACTTTGGGTGGGCCTGTAAACTGGGTGTGGCAGAGTCTCTGGGGATCTCCACTGAGGGTCAAACAGTGTTAGCCAGGTTGATGGAGTGTCAGATGTGGCACCAGCTTGCTGGCTCCATGGGTCTGTGGGGTGAGGGCCCAGAAAAGGGACATTGGCTTCTGCTTGTCTTGACGCCAGACACCTCAGTTTCTCCCAGCATGCCACCAGTGCCTTCTAAGCTTTCATCCTGGCACTGGAGCTCAGAGGGAGTGCGCTTGAACAGGTGAGTCCATGTGTGGGTTCTTTGGGAGGAACTGCTTGGGGCTCCAGCAGTTTCTTCCACTGACTCAATCCCTGTTGGTTTTTGTAGTCAGAAGTTGTGGGGACTTACCTTCCTGGCACTGGAACCCTGGGCTGGGGAGTGTGGTGTGAGGCTGGAACTCCTCGCTCCTAAGATAGCTCCCTTGAGTTTTAATCTACCGCATGTGGGTGAGGGACCAGCCCGTTCCGGGTCTACCCCCTCCTACCAGTCTGGGTGGATGTGGTTTCTTTAATTCCATAGTTGGCAGACTTCCATTCAACTCAATTTCTGATGGTTCTGAGTGATGCTTGTTCTATATTTTGGTTGTAACTTTGATGTCATTGTGTGAAGAGGCGAGCCATGTCTGCCTACACCACCATCTTGAACAGAATATTGGATCTTTTAAGAAAAGAAATGAACTATTCATAAGATTCTGCCATCCTTTAATGATTTCATACATTTCATTATATATAAATGACCATTTTAGAACTGACTCTATTTTTGAGCTTACTAATGTTGGAGCAAAACTATAATAGTTTATTTCTTAAACTAAAAATTAAAGAAACATGCTCTTGACTTAATGGTAGTAAATTGAAAAAACATTCAGAACAAAAGTATGGAATTTCTAATATATTATTTTTATTCATACTATTAATATATATATTCCCTAATTCAGCCTATATAAGCAGAATGCCAAAAAGATGAAAAATATCTAATTAAAAGCCATCAAAAAATTCTAGTTCATGAAATACAAGGTTTTTCCCCCTTATTTGCCATAATAGTGTGTTTTATACCTGGATAGCAGTGACAGTTGCATAGCATTGGAATTTACTAAATACCACTGTATTATTTAATTTTATTCATTTGATTTTAATTTTTTCAGATTTATTGAGATATAATCAACATACAACAACGTATGGTTAAGGTATACGCTGTGCTGATTTGATATGCTTATATAATGTGAAATCATTACAACAATAGGGTTAGTTAACACCTCCATCATCTCACATGATTACAACTTATTTTTTGTAGTGAGAACATTTATGATCTACTCTCTTAGTAACTTTGAAGTATATAATACAGGAGTATTAACTATAGCCTCCATGCTCTACATTAGATTCCCAGAACTTACTCATTTTATAACTAGACATTTATACCCTTTGACCAACATCTCCCCATTTCCCTACTCCCTAGCCTTTGCTAACCAATATTCTACTCTCTGTTTCTATGAGTTTGGCTCTTTTAGAGTCCACATATGTGAGAGAGATCACATGGTCTTTTTTTGTCTGACTTCTTTCTCTTAGAATAATGCAGTGAGGGTTCATCCATGGTGTCATAAATGGCAGGATTTCCTTTCTCACAGCTGAAAAATATTCCATTTTGTGTGTGTGTGTGTGCGTGTGTGTGTGTGTGCGTGCGTGTGTGTGTGTGTGTGCGCGCGCGCGCGCGCGCCTGCGCATGGACACATCACATTGTCTTCATCCATTCATTCATAGATACTTAGGTTGTTTCAATACCATGGGGATTGTGAATAACGCTGCAATGAACAAGGGAGTGTAGATATCTTTTTGAGATCCCAATTTCCTTTCCTTTCCGTATACTGTATACCCAAAAGTGGGGATGCTGAATCATGATAGTTCTATTTTTAATTTTTTGAGGGACCTCTGTATTTTTTTATGTGGTGGCTGTACCAATCTACATTCTCGCCACCTTTTTTCCACATCCTTGCCTATGACCAAAAACTGGTGTTTCTGGTCATAGCCCTTCCAACAGTGTGGTGATATCTCATTGTGGCTTTGATTTGTGTTTCCCTGATGACCAGTGGTGTGAGCACCTTTTCATAGTTGCTGCTCATTTGGATATCTTTGGGAAAATGTCTATTCGGTTCCTCTGCAGATTTTTAAATTGGATTGTTTGCTTTTTTGCTATTGAGTTGCAAGAATTCTTCAAGTGTATTTTGGATATTAACCCTTTATCAGATATCTGACTTGGAAATATTTTTTCTTATTCTGAAGGTTGCCTTTTCAATTTCTTGATTGTTTCTTTCGCTATGCAGAAGCTTTTTGGTTTGATGTAGTCCCAGGTCCCACTTATTTATCTTTGCTTTCATTGTTTGTGGTTTTGGTGTCATATCCAAAAAAATCATTGCCAGGACTGCCCTGACTAGTGTGTCTTAGTTGGTCAGGTGTGGTCCTGCAAAGCAAAGGGTCATGATTTTCGGGGCAGGGGGCCAGGTCCCTGGTTTGGGGCAAGGGGTGGGGTGGGGTGTGCAACTGATTGATGTTCTTCTCCCTTTCTTTCTCCCTCTTCCCCCTCTCCCTAAAAGTAAATAAATAAAATCTTTACAAAAATCATTGCCAGGACCAACCTCCAGTTGTTCTTTTTTATGTTTTCGGGTCTTTTCCTTAAATCTGTAGTTCATGAAGTACAAATTTAAATAACCAAAGTGAGTTACCAAGAAACCAAATATAAACTTTAAAGAAGCTAGGAAGTGAAGGTGAAGGAGATTTGACCGTTCTTTTCAGAGATGGGACAGAGAAAGCGGTAAAGAGGACAGTTTTAGGGGCTGGGGATTTAGGACCTTTGTGGTTTAGATTGCAGGCTTTTAGAACGGGTAAGGCCAGGTCTGTGACCCAAATTTGTAACGAGCTCACAGAAATATGCCTTAGGCTGTGTCTTTCTGATGGTTTAACGTCTTTACATTTGTGTTCGGATCACAGGTGGCTGTCTCCAGTATAACTACTGCTTGTTGGTACTTTGGTTTTGTTTACTTAATAGCTGTTGTGCACCACTACAGGCCGAAAAAGAAACAAAAAAATCTCCGTTTTTTTTTTTTTGAAGTTACGAAGTGGAAACCGGCCTCTTGACATCCCTCACTCTCCCATTTGTCCCCCAACACAGTTCTCAGCAGCTCCAAGTAGCGTAGCTCACACAGTCCGCAAAGACGCGCTTGGGCCGGAGGGGGCGGGACCAGAGGAAACCCCGCCTCCAAAGCCCAATCCCAGCTCCCTGCCGGCGGACAGGAAGCGGCGGAGGGCCTAGTAGCCCGGGAACTGGCCTCTACGCGCATGCGCGCGCCCCTGGGACCCCTGGGGGAGGGGGAGGAGCGGGAGGAAGGGGTGCGTCTCCGCGTGCCCGTTGGGCGCCCCTCCATCACGTGGTGAGGAAGGAGGCGGAGGTCCCGGTTTTGGGGAGGGCGATTGAGAAGAGGAAAGGAGCGAGGAAAGGAAAGCGGGGAGGGGAAGAAGGAAACGAACGAGGGGGAGGGAGATCCCTGCTTTGGAGGAGCTGGGAGCGTTGCCGGCCCCTGAAGTGGAGCGAGAGGGCGGTGCTTCGCCGTTTCTCCTGCCGAGGGAGGTCCCGGCTTCCCGTGGAGGCTCCGGACCAAGCCCCTTCAGCTTCTCCCTCCGGATCGATGTGCTGCTGTTAACCCGTGAGGAGGCGGCGGCAGCGGAAGATGGTGTTGCTGAGAGTGTTAATTCTGCTCCTCTCTTGGGCGGTGGGGCTGGGAGGTGAGGCACGACCCGGAGCGCCGGGGGCGCCGTGACCCCCGCGGACCGCGCGGCGGCAGCGGCGGCCCTGCCCAGCAGACCCCAGTTGTGCGTGTGGCGGGAGCGTCAGTCAGCCCCGCCGGCCGGCGGCGCCACTCAGGCGCGCAGTGCTCGCGGCTCCCTATTGTCCCTCGTACCCCGACCGCGTTCCCTTCCGTGTCGGGCCGAGGAGGCTGAGAGCCTCCGGCGAGGCCTTCCCTGCCCCCTACCGTCCCGGCGGCAGGGAATGTGGGGGTCGCTTCCCAAAGAAGCAAACTCGGGAGATCCGGGTCGACAGGCGAGAGCCGGGGAGCCCAGGCCGGTGGCTCCATCCCTCCAGCCTGCTTGCCGGGCTTCGGGGCGGGCAGCCACCGCGGGGCCAGCGGTCTTTGCTGCGCTGGTTCCGCGCTCTTTCTTCTTACCCTCTGCCCTCATCCCTCGCCGGGTGGCGGATTCCGGAGTCGGCTCCGCGGAGAACCGCTTTGCAGGCTCTTGGGAAGTTGCGCGATTTGTGCGGCTAGGCAGGTGAATTGTTCTTTACCGGGGGCGGCGATCCCGACCGACCCGGTTCTGCAGAGGGTCCGCCGGTGGAGGGCTAACAGCGGTCTCTTGCTGGTCTGAGCTGAAAGGCTTCGGCTCTGCCCTGTCTCTGCCCGAATGGAGAGATCGCTGGAGGGTGTGTTTCTGTTCAGTGAAAACATTTCTGTTGCCCAGGGGAAAGGGTTTGGTAGGGAGAAGGTACGCTGTTTCGGGATATTTTCTGATCTGTAGGCTGGATTGTGTTTTTGTTTTGTCACTTAGAGCGACGGTCCCTGGGTGACCCGACTCGAAGAGTTTTCTTAAACTGTCAGGTGGAGTTGACATTCGGAATAGTTGTCAAAACACAAGCAACCCCCAACCCCCCAAAGTGGAGTTAAGTGTATTAAAAAGATATAATTTCTTGATTAGTTGGGTTTTGAAGACGATTTTTGTTTCTATTGTATCATAGGACCAGCTGCATCATTTTGTTGTGTAAATTGCTTTATTTTAGGTAAACTTTTTTACGTGGCCAAAGTATACTTAAAAACCCTAATGTGTTTTTAGAAATACTGGATTGAAAAAATTTCTGGAATGCTTTGGATGGGTATAACCTAATTTGATAATTTAGAAAATATCTGAGTGTTTCATGTAGTATATTGCTTTTCTTTTGTCACTTTGACTTGTGATTGCAGAGCTCAGCATATTTTTGTCCTGTATTCTACTTAGTCCGAGGTTGATAACTTTGTTGATAACTTCTGTCTTTTAACTTTTTGTGATTTTAGTAAGGAGTTAGACACTGATTTCTATGCGGTAGTCCAAGGGAAGATAAACACTTGAGGTACTTTAAATAACTAATGTAGTCTATTAAACTGTCCTTTATATGTAAAGAATGAAACAGTAAGAAAAGAAACTGGTGTAGTCTCATGGCCGAAGGGGAAAAAAAAAGTAACAGCATAATTTTTATGGGTTAAGAACCTTATTGCACAAACATTTCCTAAATTCAGAACTTGAGTCATTTATAATGTATCATTTTGCGTTAAACAGTGGTTAAAAGGCTTGTTACATACTGAAGATAGTTGATTTAAGCAGAACTTTAAAAAATTTTTTGATTTTAAAATTAGCATTAACATTGTAGCTTTTGGGTACATGGAGATATTTATAACCTTGTGGTAATATAGTATACTATTTTAACCTATTAATCTTAATTATTTATGATCAAGTTTGTAAGAAGTTTAAATGATCATATATGTAGAATAGAATATATTCAAATGGAATTCTGTATTTTAATTGATGAGAGAATAAATGTTTGTGTAGGTTAGGAGAATTAGTAGTGGACATATGGATTTAACTTTAAAGTGTGAATCATTTTTAGGTACTTAATAAACTCTTTCAGCTGCTTCCCCATTCCCATTTGTCAGTCACTGTTTTGTATTAATTTTTTCTTGCTCATAATGTGATGAATGGGAAGCAGGAAGAGATAAAGTGTTTAGAATTACAAATTTAAACTTTCGTAATGCTGTCCATTTCTAACACGTCTCTATGCTGCATTTGTAGAAAAATAGCATAAAATTTCTAGTGTTCAGTAAGTGTCTATGTAGACATATACTCAAATATATACATAAAAAACTTTTCTTTATTCTTTGTTACCACATTAGAAATTTATTCGACCTATTTTTATTAAATATAGCCAAATAATTTTTATGTATATGTGGTTATTCACTTTTTAACACAAATATGCTGAATAGTTGATGTCTTTTTAAAAAAATTAATTGGTGTTTGGGGAGTCAAAAGGTATTTTTAGCACTAATTTCAATCCCATAATGTTTTGGTTTGATGAAATCATACATAAAATGACCTTTGGAGTATGATTTTCTTTTTAATATTTAGAAATGTAGTGTAAATACTTTATACCATGCATTCTATAGAAATAAGTTTCTGAAAGTTTGGCCCAAAGTGTTAAAACTATTTCTTTCACTTCTACCAGAAAGTAAGAGCCTATGAAACTAATAAAAGAGACAGACATTTTGTCTCTACTTTCATGGAGCTCTGACTCTCTTTAACTGAAGATTCACTGTGTCACTTTAAGTGTGCCAGTTTCTTGTGGTGTACTACAAGAATTTTTAAAACATACAATACCTGACTATTTAGTCAGGGTCACTGACCTCTTTTCCCTTAGATTGTCAAGTAAAAAAATGACAGCAGCCAACACAATAATAGCCATCCAGTGTAAATGAGTCAAAATTATACCTGTTTTTCTGTCAGATCGACAAAAAAAAATAACGTATTTTTTGGTATGCTGCAGAATTTTGTAATAAGTTTCTGTGTGCCACGAGATGAAAGAGGTCGAAAATCGCTGCCCTAAGTTAACAGTATCTTTTCTGTATGTACAGGGCCTTTCTGAGCAGCAGGGGTTGAGGGCAATGGACAGGGCAAGCAACTCTCTTTTCTGATGTCCTTTTTATAACTTCCTAACATTTTCAAGTGTGTTTATTATCTAAGGTCTTTTAAATTTTCCTAAGGACTTGAATGGACAAGAAAGAGTAAGGACCGTTTCTGCAATATCTGTTGTGCATATGGTATTGTGTTAGGGGTTTTACTTTTCAACATTTATGAGAGGTGATATTTTACAGTTGAAGAAACAGGCTTGAAGAAAGTTTTTCTACCATCATCCATTCAGACCCAAGCCAATTTGACCTCAAAGCCTGGGCTTTTTACCCATTACCCCCTCATACCTTTTGAAAGCAGTTTTCACACATTAGCTCAGAAGTGCCCTCTGGACCGAACCACCTTAGAGATGTGTTTTGTTTGATTTCTAGTGTTTGTAAGTTTCAACTAGTGACTAACATTGAAAAATTGGGAAGTTTGTCATTGAAATCCCTGGGCTTCTGGATTTTTTTGGGAGGACTTGAAAATTCAGGCACTAAGCTGCATTTCTGTTTGAAGATGAGTGGTGAAGCACTAGTGGCTGCCCTCTTTAGACTGGGCATGTGCTTACCAGTCAGTGCAGTTCCTTTCCATCATTTTTGCTGGTAATACCCTTAGCCTGCTTCTCTCATTTTTGTTTCCTGCCTGGGTACTGTAGAAATGTTATTCACATCTCTGCCTTGTCTTCGTTTGGCATAAATGATTTCAAGCTTTCAAATATGTTTTTTTTTTTTTTTTTACTGCAACCTCTTGTCTAACTTTTAATATACATTTTTTGTAATTATTTTTTCATAGTCTTAATAATTTCTTAATAAAAACTGACAAATTTTGTCTAGCTTCAGGTTATTAGATATTATTTAAAACCCCTGTTTTCATAATACCAACAATTTGAAGGTCTTAAAGAATGGTGGTTACAGTTTTTCCAAATACCTTTATCTCAGTGAGCAAATAAATAAGAAATCATTTCTTTCTCTGCTGGGATGACACCTCAGAAAATTGATTGAGGGTCATATCAATAAAAACTAACTTAGGCTTTTTTTTTTTTGAAGAAGGGGTTATAAACTCTGCTTTTGAAATTAAGAACATCGAAATGAAACAATAATGAAACAATAAGTTACATTTTTCTAACATTGTTGGGAGTTGACAGGTTCAGATATGGGAAGATTCCCATATAATAAATCTGAGATCAGACTTAAAATGGTGGCCTTTTTAAAAAAAAGATTGATTTTAGAGAGAGGGAGGGAGGGAGAGGAAAGAGAGACACATACACACTGACTTATGCATTTGTTTATTGATTCTTGTATGTACCCTGACCTGAAGGAGAGAGAGAGAGAGATAGAGAGAGAGAGAGAAAGAGAGAGAGAAAGAGAGACTGACTTAAAGCACTTGTTTATTGTTTCTTTTATGTGCCCTGATCTGAGACTGAACCTGACACCTTGATGTGTCTGGTCCATACTCTAACCAGCTGAGTACCAACTGAGCTACCTGACCAGGGTGTGGCTGTTTCTGATGGAAGTTTTTCTAAGACTCATACATTTACTGTGCCCTAAAAATGGGTTGAATTTAATCTTAAATGATCAAAGGTTAGTATAAGAACAACTGTTATTGTTCTGTGTTCTATTGTAGTTTCTATTTTTTATTTTTCAGAGGCAGTTGAAATGGGCATTGTGAAGAATTGTATTCTTTACACTTGTATGTGAAGTAGAATACATGAGCTTTAGATAATTTTTTTTTTTTAATGTACATGTCTTGGCTTTATAGAGTTTAGTGTTGAGGTTGCCCTGTTCTTACATTCTGAACAATTGGGATGATGATGTACTGTTTTGCCAGTTACAAGTGAGGCGAGGTAGAATGGAGAGAAGAAACTGATGAATAACCAGCAAGACACAGCAAATAAAATACACAGTCATTTGGTTGCCAGTAGATCATATCCTAGATCCGAATTTTTTTCAGTAGATCTGAATTTTTACTCTGATTTGAATTTAATAAATTAGATCGTTGATATTAAACATACCCTAAAATGCACAGTTAGAAAGCTATAATCTCTACAGGAATGTAAGTTATAAGTTAAAAAAATATTCTATGTATTTAGAGGAAAGATTAGGTAAAAGGAAGATGACAGAGACTCTGGATACTGTGTTTTATTGTTAGTTTGCAGTAAACAGCTGTTGTGTGTTACACTTTTGGTGACTTTGTGATTTGTATAAAGTTAAGTTTCCAGTCTTTGAATTGTATCACATTCTAATGGTTAGAAAGATTTTGCCATAGTTGGAGGTATATTTTTGGGATGGCCTAGCTTAAAATATAGTAGTATATGGGGAGCACCAGAAATGGAGTTTGTGTGTGTGGAAAGGCTTGGGTGCAGGGAAAGGGGAGTCATTGAGCATAACTCCTGACATGAAGTTTTGATGAGAGGCCTATGTGGCCACTAACTGGGGAGTCATATTGTAGATATGAGAGGCTGTGGACAGAGATAACACAAAGTAATTTACAGTCTGAGCGGTAAGTCACAGGGCAGACACGGAAATTGTAGGAATTTATTTACATTTGGTCTATTTTCACATGGGCAACTCAATGTGACATGCTTAGGTAAAGAGCCCCAGTTTTTTGTTTTTTTTTCTTTTAAAGAAGGAATTGGTTTATGATTGTTAGTGATTCTTCCATGCAACTCTTAAAAAAAGTGTGCTTGTTCTGAATAAAAATCCGATAGTAGTAATTCTGTCTAGTTTAGCTGTCAGTTTTTATGCTAGGTAAAGGAAGCAATGTTAACGATAAGTGGAAAAACTAATAGTCTTACCAGTTAGGTTCTTATGAGGGTAGTGTGAAGGCTTTGCCTTAGTACTAGTGGGGACAGTTCTGTCCTAGGTAGGTTGCAGGAAACATCAGTACAATACTGAAAACAGTCCTCAGGAATGTAGACTCTCTTTGACACTGGGTGAATTTATTCTGAATTCATTGTGAACTACAATTTCAGCTAAACAATGTGAGAACATGTACAATGAGAACACGCTCTTTAGTCATCAGAGTTTATTGTATGTCTGCAGCTAGTAGGAGTCATGAAGGCACAGTCATGAATGAGAAGGAAAGTAAAAATCACTGTCAGTGAAGACAGAAATGACAAGATATAAAAGTATAGTTCTATTTACGTGTTGTAGTTACAGTTGAAATGAGATTTATTAAGCTGGACCGACATCAGCAAGTTAGGGAAAGCTTGTCGAAATTGAAGGGAGAGGCTTATTATGGTCTAGTAAGATGCTTGTAGGTTTACTTGCGTGGAATGGAGATTCCATGGCAGGAAATAGAGGAAATGCTAACTGGGCTAGGATATGGACTCTAATTATTCATATCCTAGGTCACAGTAACTGAGGTAGAGTATGGTACAGTAAGGAATAAATTAGGTGCTGGATGAACTGGGTGATTGAGTCCTAGAATAGGTAGTGATAATAGAAATAAATAAGGATAGAACAAATGACATGGAAGAAGAATTGGTTAAACTTGGCAAATGTTTAATGTGAAGATAAAATTTATTGAGGTCTCACTCTGTGGTTGAATTTAGATCTTAGACACTGTTGCATTTGAGAATGGTTTTATAAAACTTTGAGGGCCTCAATCTTTGAAGTTGAAAGTATTTACCATTTTGAATCTTGATATAAGGTTATAGGCTGGGATATGTGTCAGAGTCTGGGATTTTATCCCATTTGAAGCTCATAGTTTTGTCGGAGATTGGTTAAAACCTTCCTCAGCCCCTCAGTAATCTGTGGCTAGTCATTTGTTGAAGCATTGCTCCAGATAGTTCGGAGATAGAAGTTTGGTGAATTTGAAGTGGAGTGGAGCAGTTACATTTAATGGTATATTAACAAAGTACGTATGTTTTTACCAGTGCATATTTACTTTCCTTAAGTTGGAATTACACTCTTTAGTTCAAGAATATGCTTGATACTTTTGATTATATGTGAATTGTGAATTTCCTATTTCAGAAACAAATTGGGGAAAGGAATGTGATCTTGAGGCAAATGTAAATATATGATTTGTGGAACAGAATTTCTTTTCATTGATCTTTGCCTCCATTGATGATGGCAAGGGATACACACATACACATTTTGGGCTCTGAACTTTGGATTTTGTTTTCAAAAGAATACAGGTAAGAGTCCTACACTTAGGTGTTCAGTGAGGTATTATCGGGTGGACCAAAAAGTCCGTATTTTTTTTTCTGTAAAAATAAAAGACACATTTTTCATTTTCACCAATAACTATTGATTTGGATATTTTGAGTATGTCTGCTCTCTCCTGTGTGGTATAACGTTGATTGTTCTCAGTTGATGTCTTGATTTAATTGCTGTCAACCTCAACTGGTCTACCTGACCGTGGAGCACCATATTGTCCATTGAGAAATCTCCAGCGGGAAACTTCAAAAATCACTTTTGACACGTTTGATCAGTCACAGTACCTTCTCCATACACTGCACAAATCTTTTTCTTTTTTTTGCGTTCCAGTGGTTTTCTTTTACTTTTCTTGAAATAATAAAGCATAATATGTTAAAAATGTTGGGTATTTTCTTCCATCTTTAATATTAAAATGGCTACATAAAAATTCACCAATTCTGATGTTTTTAAAAAAATGCATGCTGTCACAATACAATCTAACAAAGTTGTTTCGAATGAAAGACTACTGTGTTACTAGAGCCATCTTACAGGTAAAAACAAATGAACTTTTCAGCCAACACAATAATTTGCTATCTTTTAAAACTTTTAAAAAATATTGATTTTAGAGAGAAGAGGGGGGAGAGAAAGACAGGGAGTGAGAGAAACATTGATTTGTTGTTCTACCCGTTTATGCATTCATTAGTTGCTTCTTGTATGTGCGCTGAGTGGGGAAAAAATGTATTTTATGAAATTGAAATACTGGAACATCATTAGCAAACATTAGAAAGTAGAATTTAAGAAAATTTATAATTCTCCAACACAATTTTATCACTTTTTAATACTAATCTTTCAGTCTTTTAAAATGCCTATTATTATGAATTTATATCATGAAATTTATGCTGTTTTGTGTTCTGTAAAAAATTAACATGTAGCCCTGGCTGGTGTGACTCAGTGGATTGAGTGCCTGTTTGATTCCCAGTCACGGCAATTGCCTGGGTTGCAGGCCAGGTCCCCAGTAGGGGGCATGTGAGAGGCTACCACACATTGATGTTTCTCTCCCTCTCTCCTTCCTTTCCCCTCTCTCTAAAAATAGATAAAATTAAAAAAAATGTGTAGTTAAAATATATACATAAAGCAGACACTAAAATACCCATACGTAATCTAGAGACAGTTTTAGTTGTCAAAACTGGAGGGGTTTTACTGACAGTAGGTAGAGGTCAGAGATGTCACTAAACATCTTACAGTGCATGGGGCAGACCCCCCACAATAAAGAATTATCTGACCAAAATAGTGCTGAGGTTGAGAAACCCTGCTCTACTTTTTTGTTTTCTGTTATTTCTGATAGCTTGCTGTCTTAATTGATTACTCAAATTTTGTAAGTTTCCCATATTCCTGTCCTGTTCAAACCTTCCTCTTACAGTGCTCTACACTGAAGTTGTGAAATATTTACTTGATCATCTTCCAGCATTTCCTACCATTCTTTTCATCGTCCAGTTTGTAGTTGGGAAGAAATCTGGTTGTGTTAATTTATAAGTGATTGAATGACTCTAAGCCCATAAGGATTATTTAAAAAACCCAACTGCACCAGTTGCTTGTTAACCCAGAAGAACTGTGGATTAGTAGGATTTTAGTTTCTGTGGGAAAAGATATTTTGAGGTACTCAAATCAGCAATTTACCCTGCAAATCTATCTTCAGAATTAGTTCTACCCAGTTTCAACTTCTCACAATTTATTCAAAATTTTAACTTGTAAGTCCTCAAAAACTTCCATGTCTTTTTCATAACTTTGTCTTCTCTTACCTTACTATCGTCAGAACACCTTTGGCAGAATTGTTTTATTTGCCCATCCAGGTTTCCTGGAAGGAGGCAGGGGCAGATGGTTGGGATAAAGGGAAAAGAGTGAAGTGATAAGAATGGGTTTAGGATGAAATGCAGGGTCTAGGTCAGATAGGGTGGTGGCTGGATCCATTTTGTGTGTGTGTGTGCATGTGTTTTATTTCGGTAGGTTGAAAGTCCCTTACTAGGGTTGCTGTGTGTGCTTGTGCCTACACTTTGTTGAAATGGTGTTAAGGCATTTCAAATTAGCATAGAAATACAATTTAGGTACATATTTCCATTTTTGGATTTTTAAGTTGTATTTTGTAAGTTAGTGGTAGAAATTTAATACAACAGTAGGTTTCAGTCATTGATGTTTTGTGTTCTTTGCGATTGGTTTAGTTTATGATTTAAAAAAGTGGCTCATTTTAACTTCTGATCCAGCTAGCTTTATTTTTAATTCTTAGAGACTAGCTTATCTCAAAAAGTGGGTGTGTTGAAATATGCTTACAATTATAGACACACACTCTTATCTTGAACTTTCACTTGTAACTGTTAGGTGTAGATATTTGCTCGTAGAAAATAATTTGACTGGTTTCTAGTGAAGAAATGGATACTGGGGCTTAAGATTGAAGTTACGTTGTAGAAGTAGTGTTTCCAAGGGTGCAGTAAAGGCACATAAGTATAAGTATTACTGAAATATAGGACATGATAGTTCCTGGAAGCCTACCTTTGTCCTTCAATGGGACAGTTTTGTTAATGGTATTCAGTGCTTCAATATCATAGTGAATACATATCAAATATAAGAAGCATTGATCAACACAGTGTGATGCCTAAGGCACAGTTGATGACTCAAGTTCTAGGAAATGCACTCTTACGTTGGAGTAAAATTCTGTTGGTACCTACTTTTAAAATTATGCAAATGGAAAGTCTGTTGAAAACAACTTGATTACAAGTAATTTTTCTGAGGAATTGAAATGTGCCATCCATAGCTTATTGTTATATATCCTCTCATTTATTGTAATGGAGTTTTTCTGTAAATAAGATCTGTAATGTCAAACATTTTTACGGATTTTTTTTCTTCCATTCTTAAGATTGTAGAATCAACTTTATTTGACATAAATAGGAAAAAAATTAAGCTTATTTGTTATGTAATATTTTGTATCCCACACAAAGATGATGATATTGACCCATCATCAGGAAGCTATAGTCTGATTGTTGGTTGTTATTTTCCCTAATGTTAAAATAATTTTCATTCTATGTTTTTGCCCCATTCCCATTTTTAACTTAGATTGAAACAGAAGATAGTAGTTTTGGATTCAGGAGATGTTTGCCAGTGTTCTTGGGAGGTAAGATGCTACCTACCCTTGGAATGTGTAAAATAATCATAAATAGCTAGCATTTATGGGAAACTTATAGCCAGGCACTATTCTTAGGGCATTTTGTGTATTAACTCAGTCTTCACAACATCTCTATAAGGTAGGTTCTGTTATACTTATTTTATAGAAATATAAGGGCAGGTTCAGGGAAGCCAGTATTTGAATATAGTCAGCCTGCTCCAGAATTCATGCTCTTAAACACTATACTGCCTCTTAGAAACATATCTTACAGTATTTGAGCCATTTGATTTTTGGTCAGTTAAGTTCTTTACAAGGTTTTTTTTTTTTTTGACATTAGAAAGTATTTACAATTAAGGGGAGGAGAAGCACCTTATAGAATATTTATGCATATTTTATTTCAGTTTCGTCATAGATAAATTTATATATGTATTCATTTTTTAAAAACTTGAGGATAGCCCTGGCTGGTGTGGCTCAGAGGATTGAGTGCCAGCCCTCGAACAAAAGGGTCACTGGTTCAGTTCCCAGTCAGGGCACATGTCTAGGTTGTGTCCAGGTCCATAGTGGGGGGCACATGAGAGGCAACCACACATTGATGTTTCTCTCCCCCTCTTTCTCCTTCCCTTCCCCTCTCTCTAAAAATAAATAAATAAAATCTTTAAAAAAACACCAACTTGAGGATAGATACTAAATCTCTGGATGGTGAGGTATAAGGTACATGTTTCTACAGTAGTCACTTTTGTAATCAGGAAAAATAATTTTCTTTTAAGGTAGGTTGATGTTAGTAAATGGTGACTTTGAAAAGTTACAGGAAATAAAAATAGAGTTGGCCCTGTGTATCTGTGGGTTTAGTATCTGCAAATTCAACCAATCAGAGATGGAAAATATTCAGGAAAAAAAAAATCTCAGTAAGTTCCGAAATCAGAACTTGAATTTGCCATGTGCCAAGCACTATACTACACTTAATCCATGCAAATGAAGTGATGTGTAGGCATTCCTTTCTGTAGCCTATATGCAAATAATAGGTAATATGCAAATACTATGCCATTTTACATCCTTAACATCCACAGATTTTGATATTTGCAGGGGTCCTGGAACTAATCCCTTGTGGGTGCTAAGGGACAACTTTACTGTTCTCAAATTGTAAAAAGGAAGAGACCTCCTAAGGTCTTTTAGGAGACTTAACCGTTTTTTTCTACTTCTTTCACCTGGTCATTTTCCACTCTTGCATGTGGGTGATGTTTTGATATCGCTTTACTTTTTTCCACCAGTTTTCCTTCTAAAATTTTGAAAATTATTTATTTTCTTCATCATATTGGTACAGTCTAGTTATTCTTCTACCAATTTTACACGTAGGCATTCGCTTGATACACAATGTTCATTTTTTTCCTATCTTAGAAACCTCTATACTTTCTGAAAGATAAGAAGTATATATAGCCCGATTAAGATTTTTATAACTTTCATTTAAATTTATTAATGGTTATGTTTTACCACATTTGCTTTCTCTAATATACTACCACCCCCCTGCTGTGAGCCAATTGAAAGTCAGTTGTACCCCTAAATACCTCAGTATGCATCTCATAAGGTTAAGGACTTTGTCTTGTATAACCAAGAAGATTATTTTCTCTTTAAGTTTGGGGATGTTTAAATATCCTGTGAAACTGGTAAGTACTAGGTTCCATGTGAATTTATTGTATGCTTTGTGATGGCCAGATTTCTAGCAACTACAACTAAGGGCCAGAAAGTAAATGCTATTGGTATGCATTATGTATAGGTATAATAAAGTAACAGTAGAGAAAGGAGAAAGCATTGACAGAGTAAGTACACTGCAGGATGGAACCATTTTACGTAGTAACAATGGCACAGTAACATATGATAGCACTGGGGTCAATATGATCTCTTAGGATAAAGATGTTAATAAGGATGAGCCCAGCCCAAGATGATATTAAGGTAGAAGGAAAAAATCAGTAATGGTTTAAATGGAGAGATTTGATACATAGGTAAACTTCATTTATGTAGAAATTTTCCTCAGTGGAAGCTATCATTTTCCATTGATGTCAGATTACTAATATACTGTACTCTAGGTTAAATGTATTTTATTTTCATCATTCTCAGGTGACAGATCTGTTTGTTTATTGTTAAGAACTTTACATGAGAATATCTTCAGTGAGTATTCTATTCTTTATTGGAATTGTTAGAATTAGTTTTAGATTGCTGTCCTTTGAGTCCTCCCTGTTACCTTCCATATCATTCATTTTCCCCTGCATGGGTAATATATCAGAGTGATAAAAGAAGCTCTGGGTCTGTATTCAGGGACAGAGCAGAACTCTCTAGTTTGTTTTTTTCCATTGATGTTGTTTTCTTTTTTAATTCTAGATTTGTAGGCTGTATTTCCTTTCATACAGATCTACAGCATGTAAATAAAGGACTTAAATTACAGGAAGAAAATAGGCTATATTATGGAACATAAATCATATGTTAATGTAAATGGCAACAGACCTTTGGAAAGAGTAGTTTCTATGCCTGCACTTAATTTATTGGTTGCTTTAAATAACCCATAATATGCTGGTGACCCACATATTTTTATCTCTAGTCCAGACTTCTCCCTTGAAATCCAGACTCCTGTATCCCAACTGCATCTCCAGTTAGATGTCTAATGGGCACCTCAAACTTAACAAGACCAAAACAAACCTGTGATTGCATTATCCTTAGCCTTTTGTCCTGTAGTCTTCCATGTCAGTAAATGGGAGCTCAGTTCTTCACTTGCTCAAGACAAAAACTTTGATATTCTTGATTCCTGTCTTTTACACCCTGCATGCAGATGCATCAACTCCTCCTTCAAAGTATATGTAGATTTTGACTACTACTCACTAGTTCCACTGCCACTACCTTGGTTGATACAAGCCAACATCCATTTCGTTTAATTACTGTAAAACCTGCTAACTGTTCTCAGTGTTCTCTTGATCTCCCAGTCTCTTCTCAACGTACCAGTCAGTGTGATCTGTTCAAAAGCTACTTGGTCAACACATCTAATAGCAAATTTTATATGTTAAAATGGTAAGTTTTATGTTATATGAGTTGTACTTCAATGAAGCACATGATAACAAAATAATTAAATTAATAAAACCCCAGTTAGTGGCTTACTATTTTAAGGAAAAGCCAAAGTTCTTACAGTGGCTTATGTGGCCCTACATGATACACATGTATACTTACCCTGCTTATCCTCCTAGGGCCTGTACAGTTCTTCCCCCTTGTTCGTTTCTGAAGTAGTGGTAAAATACACATAACATAAAATTTATCATCAGGACCATTTTTTAAGAGTGTAGTTCTGTAGCATAAGTACTTTGCTCTGCTTAAGTCTTTGCTCAAATGTTAGTGAGGTGTTTCTATTACCTCACATAAAAATAGCAACTCCTCCTTTTGCTCATTCTATCCACTTTACCTGCAATGACACTCTGTTTGTTTTATTGTCTGTCTCCTTTTCTAGAATAAAGCTTCATGAGGCCAGTAACTTAGTTTTGTCCACTACTATATTTCCAGGACCTAAAATAATGCCAAACATTTAATAAATGGCATTATATATATGTTGAGTAAATAGATGATTACTGAACTAAATACTTTTATTTTTTGTAAATTACATAAGAAGTAGGAGTTTCTAAGTATGTCTGGAAATACTTAGCTTCTAAATCTTTTAATTTAGTTGACTTCAAAATGGAAGAAACTATCATTTTTGTTATTATATTTGTTTTACTTACTGAGTATTTTTATGTGCCCTGTTAATTAAAAAGTTAGGGAGGTTGAGTGAGTTAGAATTTTCTCTATAAAAACTAAGGTACTTTTTTCAACTACTATGTGCTCCTATTTTTTTAAGTGTTATTTTTAAAGCACTTAGCAATTGTCATTCACTGTAAAAATTGGACTAAAAGGGGAAATGTAGAGTATCTTCATGGTTTTCTGATTATACCCAATAAAACATGTAAACTTTACTGTGTTTTTAATATGAAACTTTAAAAAACCCGTTTCATTTTGGGGTAAATTTAGAATCAGATATTAAAACTGGAAGAAATTTTTGTAGTCTTGGGTGGGTCACTTAACCTCTCTGTGCCTCATCTTAAAATTAATTACACTTGCTCTATATGGTTGTTTACGAGGGTTAAATGAAATAATATATTCGTTAATTAATTTAGCCATAGTTTACTGAATACTATCCTAAGCTCTTTATATGTATTAATTAATTTAATCTATATAACATTATTGTTAGGTACAGGTATTGTTATTTTACCTGTCTTACAGATGGAAAAACAGAGGTGCAGAGAGATAAGTAAATTGTCCAAGATGATTCAACCAGTAAGTGGCAAAAGTAGGATTCTAACCCCATGATGTTTAGTTCTAGTTATAAATAAATGTAGTGCCTGCTAAACTGTTGGAGCATAAACTAAGATATGTTGACCAGCTACTTCTGTGGTTATTACTTAATTGCAGCAGGAATATGAGTTATAATTGTCTAGAAAGTCATATAAAATGGTTATGAAAGCTGCATGAGTAATTGTAAAGACAAATATCTGAAATGTACTCATAGCATTAGTAGAAGATTTTAAAAATCATGTCTGATGAATAAATTATAATAATTTTCTTTTTAACCAGTTGCATTTTGCAAATGCTTGGCCTGTTTAAATTCTGATACTTTTTAGGTGAGTGTGATAGGATTACATATTTTTTTAAAAAGATTTTATTTACTTTTAGAGAGAGGGGAAGGGAGAGAAAAGGAAAGGCAGAGAAACATTGGTTGGTTGCCTCTTGCATACCCCATCTAGAGACCTGACCTGCAACCTAGGCGTGTACCCTGACTGGTAATTGAACCGGTGACCTCTCGCTTTGTGGGATGACACCCAACCTACTGAGCCACACCAGTCGGGGTAGATTACATATTTTCTGATGCTTGATTTTTGGCTTTTAACAGCAAAGTAATAGCATGCTTTCTTTATAAATACAAATGAAAATGGAAATTTTCATGAAACATCCAGCAGATTCATTAATTCTTACAGCAAACATTTATTGAACACCTTTTTTCTGTTTGACTGTTTTAGATACTGAGGGTACGTCATTGAACAAAACAAAATCCTTGTTCTAATGAAACATGTTCTAATGGGGGAGGGATATATATATTAATAAAAAGTAATATGAAGAAAGTTAAAGCAGTATATTGACTGCGAAAATACGCTTTTAGGTAGGATGATCAGTGTAAGCTTCTGAAGAAATTGACTGGATATCTGAATGAAGTGTGGCAGCCAACCCTGCTTGGGGAAGATGCTTTAGGCAGAGGGACAATAAGGAGACTAATGTGGGTGTAGCACACAGAGTAAGGGGACAGTGATAGAAGATAAGGTGAGATAGAGAGTGGAGTGGAGTAATGCAGCCCCTGATAAGGATCATATTCAGTCTTGTAAGTCATGCCTAGGACTTTGGGCAGTTGAGAAACCTTTGGAAGGTTTTGAGCAGAGTAGTGTCACGATATGCCTTTACTTAAATATTACTCTGACTACTGTTTGAAAAATAGGCTGTGGGGGGCAAGAGTGGAAGCAAAGAGGGTAGTTACTTGTCATGGTTTTTGACTTCCCAGAGCCTTTTGAACTTTACTGTGTTTGACACATTTTCCGCCTTGTGAATTCCATTTCCCTCATTTGCAACTAGGACACCAACATTAAACTAGTGTTCTGAACTAGGCTCCTGTTATCAGAAGCATCACTGGAGACCTGAATTCTGAACTGAGCAGATGTGTTTGCTTGCTAAAGTTCTGCCAGTAATGTGCATCTTTCAGACAATTATGAAAGATTTTCTTCCTAGTTGTTTTAACTTTGTGTTTCTGGTACAAAAGTGACATTGGAGAGGGAGAGCAGTGTTTTTCACATGAAACTTTTGGGGTAATTATGGTATGTACTTCTGGCTCCTGGGGACATCTGACTAATCTTGAAAAGGTAAAAATGGTGAGGGTCAAGTAATAGAATGTTACTTCACGTAACAGAATATTGTATGAGAAGTATGGGAATTGAATACTATCATAATGGAGACTGCTTTATTATTTATGGAAAAAATCCATGGATTCTGGGTCAGATTTCCTTTGTAGGATTTGCGTGTTGATTTGCAGGAAACACAATCTTGGATTCCTGTTTGTGTGTGGTACTACTTTGATACTTTAGAAGCAATTATAATGTTAGTACTAGGATATATATTTTTGGATTGATGCAACTTGGGAGAGTCTAGTAACAGCATCAGGAATAGAGTAGTCGATTAGGAATTAGAGCAGACAAATAGGCAGCTTAAAACTAGGGAATCAGGAAGATCTGTAACAAGAGGAGATCAGATACAAAGGTGAGTAGATCAGAGGCCAAGCTCTGTTTAGATAAGAGTTAAGGAGATGGGTGACTATTTAACTGCATCAGTGAGATTTGGTGATAGAGCTGCATTCTCCCCCTATATTTTGAGCTTTTGACTGGTTACTAGATTATAAGAATAAGTCTCAGATGAGTAGGTCCAGACTCTGCATGTGAGACCAGGCAATTTTATGGTCTGACTGAGCTATGTAGCACAAGCTTGGAGATTGGCATGAGTTCCTGTAGAGTAAACTGCCAGTTTCAATCACTAGTTCTGGAAACCAAGGGTATACATTATATATTTCTGGTCTATTAAAAATACTTTCTGTGGTATTTCATTACATGTTTTTCCACATCTTAGGTAGATGTCAGTTTAGGTTTTGAAAGGTCCCTGCCATGCGCTGTATTTTGATAATTTTTTCCTTTTTAGTTTTTTTGGTAGTCACATCAGGAAGTGAATGATGACTTAACTAGATTTTGATGAGGGTAATAGAATTATTGTGGAAAAATCATGAAGTCATCAAAACCAAAATTATCTCCTTGGCACTGCCTCCTATTTGCTTTGCGACCTCGGACTTTTTATATGTCTCTCAAACCTCCGTTTTTCTTTAAAATGGGCTAATAGTTTGCTTCACAGGTCTGTTGGATTGATTAAATGGAAAAATGTGGCATGCTGGGCCTGGCAGACAGAATGTGCTAAATAAAGTTATTATTACATCCAATTTATAAACATAGTTTAATACTTAAAAAAGTTTGAGTGTGTGTGTACATTTTGAAAAAATGGAATGCATATTTAAAACAAAGTAGGCATATGTCATTATGGATTTTTAATTTTTTCATTCGAAGATGTGAAGCTTCAGAAAACAAAACAAATATCTTTTAGCCAGACTTTCCTGTGAATTTTAAAATACTAGATTTCTAAAATAGGAATGGGAAGAAACAACATAATGTGAATATATTACATGATGAAAAACTGAAGATATTTTTATTAAAGTCAGGAACAAAGTAAAAATGCCCTTACTGTTAACAGCATAGTTTGGTGGTCCTAGTTAGTGTAGTAAGTTGGAAAAAAAAAAAGAATTATATGTTTACCTCAAAAATTTAAAACTGCGTTATGACCCAGCAATTCCACTTTGGGGGATTTATCCAAAGGAACCCAGAACACTAATTCCATAGACTATATGCACCCCTGTGTTCATTGCACCGTTATTTGTAATAGCAAAGATTTGGAATCAGCCCCATTGTCCACCGGTAGGTGAGTCAAGAAAAACGTTGTGGTACATTTACACAGTGGAATGCTACTTAGCTGTTAAAAAGAAGGAACTTTTACTCTTTGTGACCGAATGAATGGACCTGGAGAGCATATGCTAAGTGAAATAAGCCAGTCAGAGAAAGACAAGTACCAGATGATTTCACTTATATGTAGAATCTAATGAACAAAAAGCACTAACGAGTAAAATACGGACAGACTGTTAGAGAGCAGGCTGACAGCTTTTGGGGGTGGGGCTGGATGGGAAGGTGGAAGAGAGCATGGGGGGATAAATGGTGATGGACAGAGACTTGACTTGGGGTGGTGAACACACAGTACAGTGTACAGATAGATGATGGGTTATGGAATTGTGCACCTGAAACTTGTATAATGTTAACCATTGTCATTTCCAATAAACTCAATAAAAAATGGAAAAAAGATAGAATTATAAATAAATGAATAAACAATTGAAATAATGAAAAGCAGAATCGATGTGCCAGTGGCACCCCCCCACCCCCCAAAAAGATTATTCTTAGAAATTCACATGCAAAATCATGGAGCTCATGAATTCCCTGCAGCGCAGCACATGAATCTTAGGTTACAGCTGTTGCAGAGGTGAAAAAGATGAATTATAATTAGTCAACACTAAAGAACCTAGGTGCTTAAGTGACTTCCTACAGATTTGGTATCTATTTTGCAGTGCTCTGCCTATTCAACTCTGTCATTATGGTATGAAAACAGTGATAGAAAATATGTAAAGAATGGGCATAGAGCTGTGTTGCAAAAACAGTTGGCCAGCTGAAATTGGCTGTGGGCTATAGCTTGCCTATCCCTGTTACATATTATTTGGGAATTTTTTCTAATTATTGTATTAACTGTGATATCAGTTAAGATATTTTTTGCTTAAATGGTAGCACCTGTGATAACTAACCTTATTATACTATTAAAATCTTAATAGTAACCCTGGCTGGTGTGGTTCAGTGGATTGAGCCACTGGCCTGTGGACTGAAAGATTGTTGGCTCATTTCCCCATCAGGGCACAAGCCTGGGTTGCTGGCCAAGTCCCCAGTTGGGGGCATGCACGAGGCAACTGCACATTGATGTTTCTCTCCCTCTTTTTCTCCTGCTTTTCCCCTCTCTCTAGAAAACAAATAAAATCTTTAAAAAAATCTTAGAGTAAAGCAAGCATGCAGAAAAAGAAGGAAATAGCTTCTGGTAGATGTCAAGGATTTTTTGTATGCAGAAAAGTAGAACTTCTCAAACTCGCAGGTGCATACATGTTAATCTAGTAATCAGGTAGAGCTGGGTAGAGCCTGAGTCAGTTTGAGGGTTCAGTAGATCAGGGAAAACCCAAGATTCTGTGTTGCTAATACTTTCCCAGGATTTGTCTGTGTAGCTCGTCCCTGAAACAGAGTTTGAATAGCAAGGTTCTGTGTGTCAGGAAAACACTAAATGCTGGACATCGAAAAAGATTTGATTGGGTAAGGATGGAAACATCCACAAACACATTCCCACTCTCAGTGGTAATACTTAACGAATGAATTTGTTATTTGAACACATGGTGAATAGTAGATTCTCAGATTTTTTTTAACTCTTTAGTTTAAATGGGGAGTTGGACCTTTGGAATTGCTAAGAAGTTCTTGAAATGGTGTAGCTGCCCCTTTCTCAACTGATATTTTTCCTTGATGCTTGGCTTTTCCAAATGCTTTTTTTTTGTTCCTGTGATCACTGGTTATTATTTACTTTATTTCTCCCATCTCTTACTAATATATGTCCTAGGTTGTTTCCGTAGTGTAGTGGTTATCACATTCGCCTAATATATATCCTATTAACAAAAATACAGTTATTTGTGAATAATAAGTCATTACAGGACGCTTAATTCTTGGAGCCGAGTAGACTGTTGATTTCATTTATTTTACTGAAAGAGGACAAGTTGTAATGTTTTGAATTGTCTTTGTTTTTGATTCTGGTCTTTTTTATTTTGAAAAATTTTATAAATTAGGGAAGAGTAAAAGAAAGGCCAAATACCCATATACCTACGACATTGACTCAATGTTTTTCTTTTTAAAAATTTACCTTTTTGAAGTATAATTTCGTAAAGTAAAATTCAGCAATTAATTTTGAGAAATGTATATAGTCGTAACTGCTATTTTAAGCATAATATAGAACATTTATATCAACTCAAAAAGTTTTCTCATGCTCTTTGCAGTCAATTCAAAATACTTTCTGACTCCCTTTTGATTTCTTCTTTAATCCATGGGCTGTTTAGAAGTGGGTTACGTTCTTAATGTTTGGGAATGTTTTCAAATACGTCTAACTGATTTAATGACACTATAGTCAGAAAACATACTCTATGATTTGTACCTTTTAAAATTTATGGAGAGAAGAGGGGATCCAATATGGTGTTGGAGTAGGTGGAAGTTACACTCACCTCCTCCCAGGAGCATATCAAAATAATAACTAAATTGTGGAACAATGACCTTGATAACCATCTGAAAACTAGCTGAACACAAGTCTTATAAGTAAGGATATAGAAAAAAACCACATCAAGACTGGTAGGAAGGACAGAGATACCAAAAAAAAAAAGAAAAAGAAAAGAAAAGGACTGGCCCTGTGCCTGCCTGTGGGGGTTGAGAATCTTGAGGGTTATCTCAGCTGTAGAGGTACCCCCCAAGGAGCATGGGGTCTTAGCCGCACACCGGCTTCCCAGTCTGGAGCACCACTGCTTGGAAGAGAAGTCCATATAACATCTGGCTGTGAAAATTGTTGGGGATTCCATCTGCCAGGATGAGACTGCTGGAAACCCAGGTGCCCTCTTAAAGGGTCAGCCCACAAAATCTTGGCAGGCACTCACCCTGGGCTCCAGCAGGGGGACGGTGGCTCAGAGGGGACTGGATAATAACCATATTTGACTGCATAGTTGGACCTAGCCGGCATTATATTAGGTAAAATAAGTCAGTCAGAAAGACAGTATTATATGATTTCATTTATATGTGGAGTCAAAAACCAAAATGAATTAACAAACAAAATAGATACCGAAAACAGACTGATGGTTGCCAGAGGAGAGGAGTTTGGTGGGCTGGGTGAAAAAGGTGAAGTGATTTAAGACATAGAGATGGCCCATGGACATAACAAAAAATACTCAACATCACTAGCCATCAGGGAGATGCAAATTAAAATCATAGTGAGATATCACCTCACACCTGCCAAAATGGGCTATCATTAATAAATCAACAAACAAGTTTTGGCAAGGATGTGGAGAAAAGGAAACCCTCGTGCACTGTTGGTGGGAATGCAGACTGGTGCAACCACTGGAAAACAGTATGGAATTTTCTCAAAAAATTAAAAATGGAACTGCCTTTTGAACCAGTGATTCTACTGCTGGGAATATACTTTAAGAATCCTGATAAAAAATTCAAAAGAACTTGGTGACTGTATGCACATGTCCTTTCCCTCCTCAGCCGTGCCCCCCACTAACCTCTTAAAAAATGTCCCTTTGCGGCACTCTCACTGTAGCTCTGAGCCACTGCTCAGCTTTCTGCACACTCCTCTTCCCCAAAAGGCAAAAAGCCCATCTCTGTCAGGCCTGACTGGAGCCTGCCCATGCCTCTGACAGTCTTAGGATCTAGAATTTCTCTCTTGGATTCTCCCAGTTGGTGCTGCAGCTGTGGAACTACTGCTTGCTGTGTATATGCAGTCTGAGTCTCCCAGACTCCATATATCCTCTGAAGCCTCTCTGTAATAGTGTTGGGGGTTCCCTGTGCAGGACTGGGACCCCTGCTCCAGGAGGGGTGGGAGCTACTAAGCTGCGTTTTCTCTCCTCTGCACTCTTCTCTGCTACAGGTACTCAGGTAGGGTATCTTCTCCCCTTCAATTTATAAAATCTCTTCCCAGTAGTGCAAGGCCTCCTCTGTACTCCTTGGCTTCAGAAATTCATATCATTTTGTTGATTGTTCAGGATTCTGTTCATTGTTCTGGTCACTTGTCAGAAAATCAGTTGAGAATCCATGCTGGGGGCTCAAGCAAGTGGGCGGAGCCTTCACCTACTAACTAGGCTGCCGTCTTTCCTCCTGTCCCTTATAATTTTTTTGGTTTGTTTTGAAGTTTACTTTGATAATATTATAGTCCATTCCAGCGTTCTTCAGATTAGTGTTCGGATGGTATAACTTTTCCCATTACTTTTACTTTAAAAACAAAAATAAAGATGAGTTAAAGTGCCTCTTAGACATCATATATTTACATTTTCCTTCTTTTAAAAAAATGAAATGACTTTCTGACATTTTTGTTTTCAGATGATTTGCTTTTTAAAAAAATATGTATTTTTAGAGAAGAGGTAGGAAGGGAGAAAGAGAAACATTGATGTGAGAGACAAACATTGATTGGTTGCCTATCATTCGCTCCCTGTTTGGGGACCAAACCTGCAAATCAGGGTTGTACTCTGTTTGGGAATCTTAACTGGTGGCCTTTTGTTTTGTGGAATGACACCCAACCAACTGAGCCACACCAGTCAGGACCTAGTCACTTAACTTTTCAAGAGATTGAAAAATGAGAGAAGACATCTTATTTTTCTTGTATATTTACCATTTCTGGCACTCTTTTCATCTCATTTCATTCATTCTATGTAAAAAGCTTTCTTTAACCTCTCTTGTAGTGCAAGTCTACTAGCAACGAATTGTTAGCTTTGATGATTTAAAAATGGCTCATTTCAAGCACCCCCCCACCCTTGTCTGTGAAAGATATTTTTACTGGGTATAGAATCTTGGGTTGAGAATTTTTTTCCTTGTACTTTAAATTTATTGCTACCTTACCTTCTGACTTAAACAGAGTTATTTTTTCCCTGTTTTTTTTCTCCTCTGTATGTAGTGTGTCTTTTTCTTTAGTCCCTTTGATTATTACCTGCCCACAACTGATTGTCAGGTTTTTTTGTTCCTTGGTTTTAGCCATTAGTTTATGATTAGCCTCAGAGTGGTTTTCTTTATATTTATTCAGCTTAAGATTTGTTGAGTTTTTTGAGTCTGTCAGTTTATAGTTGTATCTTTCACTGTTCCCCCCATATCATGTTTCTTTTCATGTGTGCTCCTTAATACATGGAACATATTTATAATAGCTGTTCTGACCTCTTTGAATGCTAGTTCCATTATCTCTACAATTTCTGTTTGTAATGTCTGATTTTTTTCAGTTATAGTTGAAAAATATTAATATTTTCCTGATTTTTTTATATGCATAGTAATTTTTAAAATATTTTTTTTTATTTTTAAAGAGGGGAAGGGGGGGTGAAAGAGGGGGGAGAAACATTGATGTGAGAGAGAAACATCAATTACTTGCATCTGGCACACATCTAACTGGGGACTCAACCCACAACCCAGGCATGTGCACTGACAGGGAATTGAACCCACATCCTTGTGCTTTGTGGGATGATGCTCAACCAAGCTGCATGGGTCAACTTGCATGGTAATTTTTGACTGGATGCAGGTCATTCTGATTTTTTTACTTTTTTTGTGTGTTGGGTTTTGTGTTTGCTTTTAAACACTGTCAGACTCTTTTGATTTACAAGCTACTTGGAAGCAGTTAAATTCTTTGGAAGATTACCTTTAAGCTTTGTTAGGTTAGTTCCAGAACACCCTTTATTTAACCTGTGGCTAATTTTTTATATTACAGGTCTTTCTTCTTTGGATGGCAGGAATTCCTTAATATCATCTAAGACTAATTCCAGTTTGTCCAGGATTGTTTCCAAATATTTTTTGTTTCCTTCTCAATTGGGTTCTTTATTTTGTTTTGCTTTTTTTGTTTCTTTCATAGTTTTTGTTCTCGTGTGTTTAGGCAGTATTATAGTTGTGTGGCTCTTCTCTGTCCTGTTGTTTTTGCTGGGTTATAACATGGGTCACTGATTTTTTCCTTGTCGTTGAGACCAGTGTATTTTTTTCCATTCAAGTCATAATTTGAGGGACTATTTTGTGTTTTACCCACTTTTCTGCAGTCATGGAGCCATGATCACATACAACCTTTTTGAGAATTCCAAAACCCTATTCTCTTTTGTGATTTAAAAAAAAAAGTGAAGCCCTGATTGGTGTTGCTCAGTTGGTTGGGTGTTGCCCTGCAAAGCAAAAGGTTGCTGGTTTGATTCCCAGTAAGGGCAGACACTTGGGTTGTGGGTTCTGTCCTTGGTCAGGGCGCTTACAGAGAAGCAACTTAGGAGAGGCAACTGACCAATGTTTCTTCACACATCCATGTTTCTCTCTCCCTTCCCCGTCTCTAAAATGAGTGGGCATGTTGCCTGGTGAAGATAAAACCTTAAAAAAACAGTAAAGCATATGACTTTTGAGAGGTAGGGGCTGCATCAGGTGTCCAGTATTAAGCTTTTTTACTTTCTCACTGGATTATTCTGTGTATTTCCTTGGCTACTTGTTTGAGAGGTTATGCCCAGCGTCGTGTTAATGCACTGGCTCTCTTGAAAACAAGAACAATCTTCTGATTTGTAGCCCTTTTTTTTTTTTTTACCTGTTTTGGGTTTTTTTTTGTTTTTTTTTCTTAAAGATTTTATTTGTTTATTTTTTAGAGAGAGGGTAAGCTGGGAAGTGAGGGAGAGAGACATCATTGTGTGAGAGAAACATTGACTGGCTATCTCTTACAGGCCCCAAACTGGGGACCTGGCCTGTAACCCAGGCATGTGTCCTGACCAGGAATCAAACTGGTGATCCTTTGGTTCACAGGCTGGTGCTCCAATCCATTGAGCCACACCAGTCAGAGTTGTAGACTCTTCTGATTTCAATGGTGTAAATACTTTCCCCATCACTGTTTTCATACTGTCAACATAATGCCATTGAACAGAATTAAAATTGGTTCTTGTGAGACTGTATTAACCAACTCCATAAAACTGGTTATATCCTTTTCTTTTAACATTTTGGTTTTAATTCTTAAGGATTTCTTAAAAAAGATTTTCTTTATTTTTAGAGAGAGGGGAAGGGAGGGTGAAAGAGAGGGAGAGAAACATCAATGTGTGATTGCCTCATGTGCGCCCCGTTTTGGGGTCCTGGCCTGCAACTCAGGCATATGTCCTGACTGGGAATTGAACTGGTGACCCTTTGGTTTGCAGACCCGTGCTCAATCTGCTGAGCCACACCAGCCAGCACTTGAAGATTTTTAAAACAAATCATCACCCAAGGATTTGTTTTTACTGATTTTAGAAAGAGAGGAAGCTGTGGGGGGTGGGTGGGAGAGAGAGAAGAGAGAAACATTGATGTGAGAGAGAAATAGAGAAATATTGATTGGTTGCCTTCCATACATGCCCTGACTAGGGTTTGAACCCACAACCTCGGTACGTGCCTTAACTGGGAATTGAACCTGCAACCTTTTAGTGTATGGGACGATGCTCCAACAGGCCAGGGCTTAAGTGGTTTCTTTTGTTTTTGTTTTTAAGTGGAAGAGTAGGTTGCCTTTTTTAGTTTTTTGTTTGTTTTCAGTCCCTCCTCTTTTTATTAATATTGGGGAAGACTTGTGCAATACAGTTTTAATACTTTATCTTACTTTCAGTGATTTTTTTTTTTTTTTTTTTACATTTCCGAGATCATATAAATACTGATATTTGGGCATAGTTAAAACAGAAATGTAAGTCTTACATAGATGATGATAATGAAGTAGACTTGATAACTCGATGTCCCTGGATAGCATTTTATACTTTCCCAGTTGAACCCCATGAATCATGTGCATTCTCATACATAAAGATTCAGAAAATCATTACTCTGGTCCTTTGCCAGTAAAAGTAAACATTATTTTGCTTTATAAAATTTGTGTGTGGGACAGAGAAAAGTTGACTTTGTTTAATGACTCCCCAGTTGTGTTCTACCACTGTGCAAATAATTGAGCTTTTATCACATGTTCTTCAATGGCGCAGCAATAGTTTTGTTTTAAGTTACCAGAAGTGACAAAATAACTTTATCTGAAGTGTAACTTCGAAAGTTGACATTTTTGCTTTTGAAAAAGGAGTGGAAGCAGTAACTTTACAATCCCAAGTATATGCTGTGGCTCTTCAGTCCACTTAAAAGAAACACAATTCAGTAATCCAGTGGAAATCTTACATTAGATCTTCAACATGAAAGAAATTACCCCAAAGTTCTAATACTATAATTTTCCAGTTCTTGTTGTTTTCTCTTGTGTTGGGTGTTTTTTTAAACTAAAGTATAAACTTAAAAATATTTTTAAAGAATATGGAAAATACATATGATTCCATTACTTAGTCTTGATTTTTAAGATTCCATACCAGCAGGCATCCACCCTGGCTTCATTGTATTTTCTTTGCTGTTCACAAAGATAGTTTTGGATTCTAATTTTGGACTCCATTCTTGTCACCTTTCTTGAGAGAAGCAGTGCATTGAAGAGTATGGAGAAGTGACTCAATAATTGAATGGTTCTTTGATGCCAGCCTTTGTGCTGAGCAGTTTACATGCGTTTAAGATAGCCATTGTTGTTGATATTTACAGATAAAAAATAATTACCCACTTATATGGTCATGGCTAGGGAGTATCGGAATTCAGACTCAGTCTGTCTTTAATCCTGAATTTATGGCCTCAGTTTGTGTATATAGTTTTGAAATGTAAGGATGGGAGAAGGAGGAATAGGAGGAGTAGGAGAGGGAAGAGATGGTGGTGATGATGATGATGATTATGCCAGCCATACCATCCATGATGTGTGTATAGTAATCACTTTGCTAATTGCCATATAGAGGTTAAATCATTATTCCCTGTAGCAACCTTAAGAGAGAGGTATTCTACTTATCTCCATTTTAAGGATGGAAAACTGAAACCGAATTTGCCATTTGATCAGGGAAACAAACTAGGAAATGAAGGTAGTGAGATTCAAACACATAATTTTTTTAGTGTAGTAAAAGATACAATAAAATTTTTTATCTTAATCATTTCTAAGTGTAAGTTCAGTAATGTTAAGTATATTTACTTTGTTGTGCAGTCAGTCTCCAGAACTTAAACCCAAATGATTTGACTTAAGTTTGTGTCCTTAGCCATATACTGACTAGCCACTGAATGCATAAACAGAAAATTAAGTGATGGAACGCTTAGGCCTTATATAATACATGAGGTAAACCATTATAGTTTTTTTTTTTAATTTGGTTTTTTATTGGTTTATAAAAGAGGGCGATTTTCTGTAGGAAGAAATTTTACTTGATTTGTCAAGGAGTCATTATTTTTGGTATCTGCTCATGGTGGGGATGGAGAAAACAGGAGCAGCTTTATCCTTGTGCCTGTAAAAAAACAAGGAAACTAAGAAATAAACTGAGAAACAATGACTGTCAAGACAGTGGTCACCAGGAGGTGATGGATAGTGATGCTTGAGAGAGGAAACAAATGAGTTAAGACCTGTGATTGCTTTAGCTTCTTACCTTAGGACAGTTTCCATCTGCACTGCTATGAGAGGGAACCTAGGTGTAGGCCAGCAAACTTTTTGAGTTGAGATGGAACAGAGGAGAGTTGAGGGAAACCAAAACAGAATTGACAGACAGAATATTAGAGTGGAGAGTGCTGCATAGAGAGAATCTCTGAGATCTGCTGATTGGCCTGGAGTTCACGGATTATTGATCAGTGGGTATATATGAAGAAACTACCAGAGGCCCGTGAAAGAAGCAGAGCCTCATGTTTACATAGAACGAGAAACAGTACTTGTTCTCACTGGTCACACTGGAAATACTCATAATTTGTGGAGCAGTGGGTAGAATAATTCGAATACTTCGATAGGTCTTGCCTCAGTAGTGGGAAATAATTAGCCCTATACTAAGCACTCATAACTGCAAGATCCAAAAGGATCAAACTGTTTCCAAGCAACTTTACTTTGTCTTAGGAATATTTTTAAGAATACAGAAAATGTCCAGAGCCCAACAAGGTGAAATTCACAATGTCTGGTCACCATTTAGTGAAAGATTATAAGGCATACAGGAATGAAGCAGGAAAACACAATCTATAATGAGAAGAACAAGCAATCAATTTGAACCAATTCAGAACAACATAGGTATTAGAATTAGCAGACAAGAACATTAAAAGAGTTATTATAACTGGATTCTATGTGTTTAAAAGATACATAGAGACATAGAAGATAGGAAACAGATACAAATCTAACTTCTATAGATGAAAACTACAGTATTTTTCAATGGAAAGTACACTGGATGCCATTAACAACAGATTAGACATTGCAGAATATTAGTGAACTAGAAGACATAGTAATAGAAACTACTCAAAATGAAACAGAAAAAAGAGTTGTTATAACTATGAGAGACCATCAGAGTGAGCAGTGGGAAAAGTTTGAGTCATAATGTACTTGAAATTGGAATCCTTGGGTAGGGGGAGTAAAAATCGAAGGAATAATGGTTGAAAAACTGTAAATCCACTGATTCAAGAAGTTCACTGAAACTAACTTTCAAGAAGTATGACAAACAAAATGACATCATAATCAAACTGCTTACAGCCAGTTTATAAAGATGAAAATCTTAAAGCCAACAGAGAAGGGAAAAGACATGTTATGCCCAGAGCAGTAAAGATAAGGATGATAGATTTTTTTTTTTAAATAAAAGCCACCTTTGTTCCACGACTTTCTTGAAGATACACTTGCTGCTGAAATTTCACACACTGTGGCTCATTCAGTCTGAAACAAACAAGTGTAGAAATCCTGTTATGTGCACAGCACAGCCGTCCTGTTCTCTCACAATTCCTGGAGAACAAGAGACAACAGGTTGTAAGCTGTCCAGGCTTGAGGATTACCATATTCTCTGCCCCTCCTTTACTGACCTTGAACAAGTTTCTGCCTTTCTATACCCTGGTAGCTCTTTGAATAAATTGTAGAAATGGGGTTTTACTGGAAAGTGAGTTTGGATTAGTAAGATGATGATGACAGGTGAAATTCATTCATTAATTTGCTCACGTGTTATGTCTGCATTCCACAATTGCATCCAAATGTATATTATGCGTTAATGTTGGTGCAAAAGTCATGTATGTGCAGGAGACAGAGATGAATACAGTGTGCCTGCCCTTGAGAAGATTCCCCTTAGTGTGAGATATTTGAGTTAGTCAATTAACAAAAATCCAAGGAGGAATGACATAAGTGCTCTAATAAAAATGTATCGGTAGAGCCCTAACTGGTGTGGCTCAGCTGGTTGGGTATCATCCCTCAAAGTGAAGGGTTGCAGGTTTATTCCCCCTGTTCAGGGCTCAGCGAGAGGCAACCAATCGATGTTTCTCTTCCTCACCCTTTCTTCCCCTGTCTCTCTAAAAATAAACAAAATCTTTAAAAAATGTATCAGTAGAATTTCTAACAACAAGCCTGCCTACACTTAACTTGGGCTAACCTCCTTATTTTACTTGTACATGGAAATGCTAGCTAAACAGAAGAAAAGAAAGGACTCAAACCCAGAGAGAGTGGAAAGTAAGAGCTAGTATCATATTGACCCAAGAGGCCTGCATATGGGTCTCTGGGGGGATTGGTATTTTCATGGCTGTATTGGCATGGGGCATGGTTTTGAGCATGCATCAATTTGGAACTGTGATTGAATCCCCTTGACTAAGCCAGTGACTTGAAAGGTTTCCTATTCCAAGGAAAGGAAACTACGAAAACTTCATCTGTCAATGTATGGAAGTGGCAAGCCATCTTTTAAAAATTATTATATTTTATTGATTATGCTATTACAGTTGTCCTAATTTTTCCCCCTTTGTGCTCCTCCACTGAGCACCCCAACTCCCTCAGGCAGTCCTTAGCCCATTGTTCATGTCCATGGGTCATCATATAGGTTCTTCGGCTACTGCATTTCCTATACTGTAGTTTACATCCCCATGGCTATTCTGTAACAACCTATTTGTACTTCTTAATCCCATCACCTCTTCACCCATTTCTTTCATACCCTCCTCCCATCTGGCAACCATCAAAATGCCCTACATATCCATGATTATGTCTCTGTTCTTGTTTGCTTAGTTTTTTAGATTAAGTTGTTGATAGATACGTAATTATCACCATTTTATTGTTCATAGTTTTGATCTTTTATATAGATAAGTCCCTTTAACATTTCATATAATAAGGTTTGGTGATGAACTCCTTTAGTTTTTTCTTGTCAGGGAATCTCTTTATTTGCCCTTTGATTCTAAAGGATATCTTTGCTGGGTAGAGCAGTTTTGGTTGTAGGTCCCTGGTTTTCATGACTGAATATTTCGTGCTAATCTCTTACTGTCAGGAATCAAGCTGAATGGAAGTCCAACTATGGGATTAAAGAAACCACATCCATCAAGATTGGTAGGATGGGCAGAGACGCAGAACGGGCTGTTCCCACATCAACTTGTGGTGGATAAAAATTCGGGAGGAATATCTCTGGAGTGAGGAGTCCTAGCCCCAACCAGGCCCCCCAGCCCAGGTTCTAATGCCAGGAAGATAAGTCCCCATAACTTCCAGCTGCAAAAATCAGTGGGGAGTGTGTTAGTGGAAGAAACTTCAGGAATCCCAAGCAGTTCCTCTTAGAGAATCTACACACAAACTTACTCAAACTCACTCCTCTGAGCTCCAGCACTAGGGAAGCAGGTTGAAAGGCACCAGTGCCATACAGGGAGAAACTGAAGTATCTGGAATCAAGGCAAGAGCTGGGGGACAGCTTTCCCCTAGACAGAAAGGCAGGCAGAGGCCTGTGTCCCTTTTCTGAAACTTTACCATTGAGTCACAGATTCGGAAGGCTGTTGCCATGTCTGAGACTCCATCAGCCTGGCTAGAACTGTTGCCCTGCCCTGGAGATCCCCAGAGACTCAGTCCCATGCAACTTACGGGCCAAACCAAGCTGATTTTCCTTACTAGTGGATGGTGTTGGCTCATGTGTCACAACTTTCTAAATCCTCTAAAATAAGCAACCGCCAGCCTTAGTAGAGCCCTCAGCTTCTGTATCTCCTGCTAAGTGGCCCTAGGTCCAGCATTAGCGGTAGCTAGCCTAGATTCACAGCTTGGATTTGTCTGGGGGTCTCCAAGCCCAGCACAAGTAGCAACCATCTCAGATTGCTTTATAGCTCAGTCAGGGTGGCCCCAGGCAAAACACGGGTTGGGGCTGACCTTGGCCTGCACACCTGGGCAAACACAAAGCCTGTGCATCCAGTGGACAGCTACAGACCACTTCAAAGCACCACCACCTTGCCCCCACAGAGCTGATCCTCCACGAAGGTCGGAGGTTGGTGATCAGTGGTCACAGTCAATCCTTGCAGCTGAGTGGCCTGGGTAAACACCTCCATTGACCTGCCAACAGGAATCAAGACCCGAGTACAGGAGGAGGTGTACTTAGCCCACATGAAGGGTTCACCTCAAGTACATAGCTTGAGGTGGTAGGGGAGGCTGTGCCACTAGACCCTAAGGACACCTACTATATTAGGCCATAATACCAAGGCACATAGTCATAGCAGCTCTACCTAATACACAGAAAGAATCAGAGGGAGGCTGCCAAAATGAAGAGATAAAGAAACATGGCCCAAATGAGAGAACAGATCAAAACTCCAGAAAAAGAGCCAAACGAAATGGAGATAAGCAATCTTATCAAATGCAGAGTTCAAAACACCACTTGTAGGGATGCTCAAGGAACTTGGTGAGGATCACAAGAGCAGAAAAAAGATCCAGTCAGAAATGAAGGATTTGCTAATCGAAATAAGGATGGCAGACTTCTTGTCAGAAGAAATACAAATTTGGTCAAGCAACATTTTAAAAATATTTTATTAAAAATACCTGTCAGCCTGAAAATCTATGCTCAGTGAAATATGTTTCTACACAAAGGAATGAAAAGATCTGGAAATGATAGAGATTTTTTCATATATATTTATATTTACATCAAGATAATTGTCCGCTTAAACCAAAAGAATAACAATGTATTGTGGGGTTTATAAAACATATGTAAATAAAACGTGATGGCAATATCCTAAAAAATAGGTGGAGAAAAATTGAAGTATACTAATGTCAAGTTTTACATTTTACCTGAAGCGTTGTAATATCACTTGAAGACTCAGATAAATTAAAAGTATATGCTCTAAGCCTAAATGGAAACACTAAAATAACCAAACAGAGTTTTGCTAATAAGCCAGTGAAGAGATAAAGTGGAATCATTAAAAAAAAAAACCCAATAAACAAATAGTCAAAAAGAAGGAAAGGGGACAAAGAACAGATGAGAAAAACAGAAATATATAATAAGGTGATAGACTTAAACGTAACTGCATTGGTAATCACTTTAAATGTAAATGATGTAAGCACCCCAATTAAAAGGCAGAAATTATTTGAATTGGATAGAAAAACAATATCCAACTCCTTGCTGTCTACAACAATCTCACTTTAAATATAAAGACACAATTAGGTTAAAGGTAAAAGGATGGAAAAAGATATATACCATGTTAGTAAAACAAAAAGATGGAATGACTATGTTGATATCAGACAGAGTAGACTTTAGGACATAGAATATCACAGAGAATAAAGATAATTTGATTATAAGGGAGTTAATGCAAACGGCGTAGTAATCATTAACATTTATACATGTAATAACAGAGCTACAGAAACTAGTGAGGCAAAGAACTCCAAGGGGAAATAGTCATAATCATAGGCAAAGATATGAGTACCTCTTTCTCAATAATAGAATAGATAGATAGAAAATCATCAAGGGTAGGGAAGACTTGAACAGCGCTGTGAACCAGCCCAATCTGGTTGACATTTCTAGAACACTACTAAATAAGCAGAGATGGACATTTTTAGAATGCTCATCCATTAACAGCAGAGTAGTTCATTTCAAGTGCATATGAAACATTTGCAAGGATAGACCATATTCTGCGTCCTAAAATAGTCTCAGTGTATTTAAAAGAATTGATGTCATATAAAGTATGTTCTCTGACTATAATGGAATTCAACTGGAAGTCATTAACAAAGATAAAAATTTCTCAGAATTTGGAAACCAAAAACTTCTAAATAGCACATGGACCATAGAAGAAATCAAAGGGAAATTAGGAAGTATGATGGGGAAAAAAAAGTGTGTTGAACAGAACGAAACTGCAAAACAACAGAATCTGTGGGATGCTGCTAAAGCAGTGTTAAGGGGACAATTATAGCACTAAAAACCTGAATTAGAAACAAAGATCTTAAATCAGTGGCCTCACCTTATGAAACTAAGAAGAAAAAAATATAAGAGCAATTAAATTCAAAGTAAACAGAAGAAAAATAATAAACATCAAAGTGAAAATCAACAAAATAGCAACAAATATTGAAGGAAAAATCAAAGGAAAAAGAAGTTGGTCCTTTGAGAAGATTAATAAAATCCATAAATCTCTACTATCCTAATTAGGAACAAAGGAGAGAAGATATAGATTACCAGTATCAGAAATGAGAGATTCAGAAGAAATAAAAATATTGTAAGGGAAAATTATGAACCACCTTATCATCTGTACAACTTGGATGCAATGGACAGGTTCTTACCAAAGCTCACTCAAGAAGGAGATAACCTGAGTAACTCTATGTATATTGAAGTTGAAATTATAATTAATATTATATATCACATATATACAGTATACATATATTGAAATAGAAATTGTAGATTAAACCTTTTCACAAAGAAAACTCCAGGCCAAGATGGCTTCATTGGTGAATTCTACAAAACATTTAAGGAGGAAATAATACCAGTGCTACATAAATTTGTCCAGAAAAGAGAACAAAAGGTAATATTTCCTAACTCACTTTTTCCTCTGATATTAAAACCTGAGAAAGACAGTAAGTACAAGAAGACTACAGACCAATGTCTCTCATGAATATAGATAAAAATTCTAAACAAATTATAGCAAATAGAATTTAATAATATTGTAAAAGATTATACACCATGAGCAAGTGGGGTTTATTGGCAGTAATGCAAGATTGGTTTAACATTAGAAAATCAGTCAATTTACCACATTAATAAGCCAAAAAGAAAAACAAATATAATCATCTTAATTGATGCTGAAATATCACGTGACAAAAGTCAACATTTGTTCCTGATAGTTATTATCAGCAAAGGATGAAGAGAAGAAAACATTCTCAACCTTGTGAAAGACATATAAGACAAACCTATGCTGAACACCCAAACTTGATTATGGTTGGAATTTTCTTCACAATAAATTTTTTAAAAATGTATGTACATCTAAGACAAACCTATGACTAACAGCCAAATTTTTGTGTATGATTGAAATTCCCATTACAATACGTTTTTAAAAATGTTTGTGTAAATAAAGTAATAGGATTAGTGAGAATCGTTTCATACATACTTGTAGATATTCGAACGATCAAGGAATCAGAACTAGAATGAGCCTTCAAGATGATACTAATTCAAAGTATTTATTTTTCATAGGTCAGTATGGAAATCCTTTAACTAAATACATTAGACATTATGAAGGATTATCTTATGATGTGGATTCATTACACCAAAAACACCAGCGTGCCAAAAGAGCAGTTTCACACGAGGACCAGTTTTTACGTCTAGATTTCCATGCTCATGGAAGGTGAGTAAATTTATTGCCCAATGAGTTTGAAGTTCCCCTGTATTCAATCTAATTTAAAAGAAGAAAATTTTGCTCTTAATTTACCTTCTCTAATTGAAACGTCCCTGTTTGGAAATTCAGCCTACACTGGAATTTGGTATATACTTGAAAAAACATTTTTTTTTAAAATGGATTGCCCTTTTCATATTGTTAAGGAAACAGTCATTTAAATATTTAAACTATGAATTAGATCCTCAGTTGTGTTATTAGAGGCTATGTCTCTAAAGAAGATTTTATGTTTATAGTTTTCTACTACTTTTTATGTGTTTTATGGTCAATATATCTGTCTTCTAGTACCAGTAGTGAAGATAACTGGTTGTGTGCTGTTGAATAAGTCATTTAATATCTCGTGAACTCAATTTTGTCTGCTTTAAAATGACAACTTGTAGATAGATTACCTACTGTACCACTCAATTCTCAGAATTGTTAAGGGATACAGAACAGGGAGCCAAGGGGGAGAGGAAAAAAAAATCACAGTTATTTAGTGCTTGTTGTGTTCCAGGTGCATAGATGTTTTATATGCATTATCTTACTTAATTTTCTCAACACCCAAACAAAGTAAATAGCTTTATAGCCGAGGAAACTAAGGCTCAAATAAGTTAATGTCTTTAAAATTACACAGCATAGATTTGGCCCACACCTAGCTGACTCAAAGCCTGTTATTTTTTTTCTTCTGTCTGTTAGGGGTACTTAGATTCAAAGTCTTTGAGTATTCTTTGTCAGACTCTCTTACTTGCCTGCTGTAATTAGTAAATCCGTTTCTTTTGTTCTTTTTTACTGGTATATGTTCATTTATTATTAACTTCCTAATAGGTTTCCCAGTTTTCGCTCCGTTTATCATTAAAGCTATCCTGTGTACTGCTGTAAGATAACTCTTCCTTAAATCCTTCCTTTTTCATGCCACCTTATTTCTCTAAAGTCTTCAATTAACAATTGTTAGCCAGATTTCTTAACTTGGCTTTCAAAGTTCTCTGTAAATTAATTCTAGTATATTATTCTGAAATTACCCCACTTCCCAACATTGTCTGTTTCACTTAGAATGATCTTCTTCTGATTGCTGATTAAGCCATATACAGTTTGTTCCCTCTGTCATTTATCTTAAAATAATTCTCATCATCCTTTAAAAAAATTTTATTTGGGTGGGAGAGGGAGAGAGAAACAGAAACAGACAGACATTAATTTGTTATTCCACTGATTTATGCTTTCATTGGTTGCCTCTTGCATGTGCTCTGACAGGAGCTCGAGCCCACAACCTTGGTGTATCGGCACAATGCTCTAACCAGCTGAGCTACCTGGCCAGGGCCAATTATCATCATTTTTTTTTTTTAAGACTTTATTTATTTACTTTTTAGAGAGAGGGAGAGAAACATCAATGTGCAAGAGATTACATCGATTGTTTGCCTCTTGCACGCCCCAAATGGGGGAACCTGACCTGCGACCCAGGCCTGTGCCTTGACTGGGAATCAAATGTGCGACCTTTTAGTTCGCAGGCTGGCACTCAGTCCACTGAGCCACACCAGCCAGGGCCAATAATCATCTTTTAAAGCACAATTCAAGTTCTACTTTTTTAAAGCTTTCCCTATACCTTTAAATTACTTATAACTGGCATTATATTCATTCTCTCTTCCTTTTCATGCATGTATTTCTTGTTTAGTTTTCTATAACTATGTTTTTATTTCTCACAGGCAGAGAACCTGGCTACTATTTAATGTGTCCATTATTTGCAGTTATAGTACAAATGCTTAAGAAATATTTTAACGGATGAAAAATCATAAGAAGTAATGTGAAACAAAGTTTTTGTACATGGAAATAAATGCATTACTTAATTTAACTTATTTTCCATATTACAAAGTAATGATCATTGTCGAAAAAAATTATGCGTTATAACATCTCCTACTTTGATTTGAAGGAGAGAAACAGATTCAATTCAGGGTCTGTTTCTTTTATTTAAAAAAATTTTTAATTTATTTTTAGACAGAGGGGAAGGGAGGGAGAGAGAGAAAAAAAATCAATGTGTGGTTGCCTCTTGTGCGCCCCCTACTGGGGACCTGGCCTGCAACCCAGGCATGTGCCTTGATTGGGGAATCGAACCAGCTACCCTTTGGTTCTGCATTCCAACACTCAATCCACTGACCTATACCAACTGGGGCTCTTTGTTTTCTTGATAAAAATTTTAGTGGCAGCATTTCATGTAAATTTTTATGACCTTTAATTTCCAATATATTTTTAAATATTTTATTAATTTATTCTTAGAGGGAAAGGGAGAGAAAAAGAGAGGGAGAGAAATATTGATGTGAGAGAGAAACATTGATGGGTTGCCTGTCACTTGTGCCTCAACTGGGGACTGAACCTGCTGCAACTCAGGCATGTGCCCTGATGGGGAATCAAACAGGTGACCTTTCACTTTGCTGAACAGTGCTCCAGTCAACTGAGCTACTCCATAAGTATGTGAATATTGTTCACATATTTTTAAATTACCCATTCTTTATTAGTACCATGAAATAATACACAATCATTAAATCTCCTTAAGATTTCAGTGACCAACTCAAAATAAATTTAATACGTTATTCCAAATACAGTGTGACTGCCAAAAGGAAAAGTGGAGATTTTAGATGCCTTTGGTTTGGATACCACATTCCTATTATTACATCATTAGGTTTTTATTAGATCTGTGTGTTTGTGTGTGAGAGAGAGAGCGTGCGCACGTGTGCAAGTGTGTGAGTGCATGATGTTATTTAGTCATCAAAAAAATACTGACTGCTAGTTAAAAGTTACCTAGTTTAGGCTGTTGGTGATAGAAAAATAAATCAAACATAGATCTAATCAGGACAGCAAGCAGTGCATATGTCACTGTGTAGGAGGAAAATGTGATATAGTGCTTTATAGATAAAATACTACAGATGTTCAGTGAGGGAGAACTTGTTTTTGGCTGAGGTAGAGGACCTGGAAACCAGGAAATCGCAAGCTTTGTAATAAGTACTGATATTAGGGTACTTTGATCAGAAATTTAATTAACACTGCATTTTCTAGAATAGATCCAGTTTTGGGTATTTTATTTTGTACTCTCAATTAACATGCAACTCATGTTCACTGGGAAAAGTGGGTATATGTATGTTAACAAAGTTATAATAAAATTAATAGATACTATAATTGACATACTTACTGCTAAGTGAGCCTAGAGGAAAAAGCAGTGCTTTCAGAGCATATCACTCAGGCATCCCATTTATCACAACATATCCAAGCGAAGCAATTTCTGAAATTGAGAAAACTGATTCTTAGTTTCTCAGCAAAGCTAAGGTGCATTTTTTCCCTAGTATTATCAAGAATGTAGCCCAGGTAATTTGTAAAAGGCATAAATATTTCCTTTGCTGGATGCTGTCTGGAGTTGGGTTAGTCTGGAAGTGTCTTGGGCTTTATATTTCTCTGTAACGAAGGGGGTTAGCAGAAACCTAGGGCACTGTTAACTCTGATGACAGATCAGCATACTTTGAGAATCAGAGGTGAGTACAGGGAGCACAGGTGGATGCCAACTCATGAAGAAGAGCAGGACAATAAATTTGAATTGTGTAAAAATGCTATTGTTATAGATGTAGAAAAACAAAATTTTGAAAAATACTGATTTGGTACTTACATTATTTCCAACAAAATTTGAGCAAGTTTCAGCAAAATTTCCTAATGGAAAATGCTATTTATTTAGTACCTAATTTGTGTCTGGTACAGTACTCATTAACATATATTATTAGTTTAAGTATATTTCACATTGCTGTTTGTCCCAGCTGTGATTTTCTAGGATGAGTGTTTTTTATTCTTTCTTGATTCCTCTTCACACAGAAATTAAAAGCCTAGAAATATGTTTATAAAAAATCTGGAAGGATACTGGCTATTCGAATTACTTACTGAATCATAAGAAAAAACAAGAGCTGAATTGTGCTCATGTTAATTTTATATTAAAGAAGCTAAATTAAGAGCTGATGATTGCTCTGAGTTTAGCTTCTTAAATATGATTTTAACATGAAATATCATTGTTTATATGTTTTTAATCATTAACTAGGCTTTACGTGGAAGAGATTGAATGAGTTGTAAGACAAACTTAAACCAAGCTTCCTCCTTCATATTTTGAAAAGGGAATGGAAGAGTGTTTTTCTATTTTTAATTCTTTAGGTGCATCATTTTCTTTAAAAGTTACTTTTCAACAGGCTGCATCTGATAGAATATTTAATGTCAGAATTTCTAGAGTTGGTGACTTATAGACAGTAAATGTCAGAAATTAGGTATATGTCTAGTAGAAAAGCCCATCCATCATTTTCCTCAACTGTAAGTTGTATTTCATACTAAAATGTTGCACATGCAGTTGACTCTTTTGTAAGATAAGCACTTTTTAATTAGGACTCATAGCCTGCCTTGTTTTTTTCAGTTCTCCAAATGATTAAGCTCCATTTAAGTTATAGTGCTATCTCTTAAAAGTATAGCAAGGATTTTATATGACTGAAGGTTATTTAAATGTTTATCCTATTTCATTATACCTGAAAATTTTTTATATAACTGTGCTGAATGGATATGTTTAGATTATCAGTTTTATAATATTCTTGTTTGGATTGTTCTATTAAGCATCAGTGAAATCTTCTTGTATAGTAGTGTGGTATTTTTAAACTAATAAATATGTTTAAAAATTCTTTGGTGCCCTGACCGTGTCTGTACACAAATAGGTTGTGGGTTCGAGTCCCAGTCAGGGTGCACACCTAGGTTGCGAGTTTGATCCCTGGTCAGGGTGTGCACGGGAGGCAACTGATGGATTTCTCTCTCTCCCTTTCTATCTTTCTCCTTTCCCTTCATTTCTCTAAAATCAATAAGCATATCCTAGGGTGAGGATAAAAAAATAAAACAATGAAAATTCTTTGGTAATCACATGTACATTTCTTTTTTTGAAATAACTTCTGAATATTGATTTCTCACTTGATTGTATCATAACTTTTAAAAGAATTATATTTTATTGATTATGCTATTACAGTTGTCCTAGTTTTTCCTGCTTTGCCCTCCTCTACCCAGCTCCCCTCTCTCCCTCAAATAATCCCCATCCCATTGTCCATGTCCATGGGTCATTCATATATGTTCTTTGGCTACTCTATTTCCTATACTGTACTTTACATCCCCATGACTATTCTATAACTGCTAGTTTGTACTTCTTATCTCTTCACCTTTTTAGCCTCATACCCCCACCACCTCCCATGTAGCAATCATCAAAAACGTTCTCTGTGTCTGTGATTCTGTTTCTGTTCTGATTGCTTGTTTGTTTTTTAGATTCAATTGTTGATAGATATGTATTTGTTGCCATTTTATTATTCATATTTTTGATCTTCTTCTTAAAGAAGACCCTTTAGCATTTCATGTAATGCTGGTTTGGTGGTGGTGAACTCCTTTAGTTTTTTTCTTGTCTGAAAGCTCTTTATCTGTCTTTCCATTCTGAATGATAGCTTTACTGGGTAGAGTAATCTTGGTTGTAGGTCCTTGCTTTTCATCTTTTTGAATGTTTCTTGCCACTCCCTTCTAACCTGCAAAGTTTTTTTTTTTTTGAGAAATCACCTTACAGTCTTATGGGAGTTCCCTAAGGTAACTGACAGCTTTTCTCTTGATGCTTTTAATATTCTCTGTCTTTAACCTTTTGCATTTTAACTATGATGTGTCTTGGGGTAAGCCTCTTTTAGTTCATCTTGTTTGGGAATCTCTGAACTTCCTGGACTTGCAGGCCTATCACCTTCACCAAGTTAAGAAAGTTTTCTTTCATTATTTTTTAAAATGGGTTTCCGGTTTCTTGCTCTCTCTCTTCTCCTTCTGTCACACCCATGACACTGTTGTTGGTGTGCTTGAAGTTCTCCCAGAGGGTATTTAACACGCTCCTCATTTTTTTGGATTGTTTTTTCTTCTTGCTCTTCTAATTGGGTGGTGGTGGTGGTGGTGGTGGTGGTGGTGGTTGTTGTTGTTGCTTTGCTTCCTTGTATTCCAAATCTCTGATTTGATTCTAAGCTTCATCCATTCTGTTGTCGATTTTCTGTAAATTGTTTTTCATTTCAGTTAGTGTATCCTTCATTACTGGGTTTTTTTGTGTGTGTGGTTTCCATGACCTTTTTTATGGTATTGAAGTTCTCTCTTGAGTTCATCTGCTCTTCCCCTAAGTTCATGAAGCATCCTTACACTGAGTGTTTTGAACTCTGCATCTAGTAGCTTGCTTTTTTCCATTTTGTTTCATTCCTTCTCTGGAGATCTGTTCTGTCATCTAAGACCTGTTTCTTTATCTCCTCACTTTGACAGTCTCTCTCTGCTTGTTTTTATGTAGTAGGTAGAGTTGCCACATCTCCCAAGCCTGGTCAAGTGACCTAATGTTGTAGTTATCCTGTAGGGCCCAGAGGCACAGACAGCCTCCTCTAGTACCCAAACTGGGTACTCGAGGTGCGCCTACTGTATGGGCTGTGAACAGCCTCCTATTGTAGTTGAGTCTAGATTGTTATTGGCACTTCCAAGGTCACCCACTGCTTGTGTTCTGTCAGGAGTCACAGCATAAGTTACAAAGCAATCTGTAGATGGCTGCTACTTGTGCTGATCATAGAGGTACCCAGTCAAGGCCAAGCTATGAACCAAGGCTGGCTGCTGCTACTACTGGATGTTGGGCACCTTAGTGAGAGATACGGGGCTCGCTGAATCAGATGCTGCTTGCTTGAGAGAATTTAGGAAAGCATGGGCCATTACAAGCCATTCACATAGAAACACCACTGGAAACAGCTGGGGTTGGCCCACAAGTTGGGTGGGGCAGGGTCTCAGAGAATCACCAAGGTGGTGCATACAGTGTGAAGTTGGTGGATTCTCTGATAGGGAGCCTGCCTGCTAGCTCTGTGGTTCTGTGGTGTACAGGTTGGAAAAGGAACAATGGCCTTTGCTAACACTCTGGGAGAAAACTTCCTCCCAACTCTCACCCTGATGCCAGAGAAATCAGTTCCTTCGACATGCTTCTGATGCCTTTCAATCTGCTGTCCCTGTGCAGGCGCTCACAGCAGGTAGGTCTGTGTAAGTCTATGTGTGAGCCCTTTAAGAGGAACTTCCAGGCATTTCAGCAGTATGTCTTCCAGAGCCTCAATCCTGACTTGTTTTTATAGTCAGAAGTCTTGGGGACTTATCTTCCTGGCAGTGGAACCCTTGGCTGGGGGTCCTGTTTTGGGACTGAGACCCTTCCCTCCTCAGCTATCCTTGCCGATTTTGATCTGTGACCTGTGGGTGTGAGACCAGCCCGTTCCTTGTCTCTGCCTCTCCTACCAGTCACAATGTAGTTTGTTCTCTAATTCCGTTTTTGTAGGACTTTCCTTCAGCTCGATTTCTGATGGCTCTGAATGATGGTTGTTCTGTAGTTTAGTTGTAATTTTAATGTTGTGCGAGTAGGTGAGCTGTGTTTACCTATGCTGCCATTTTGAGCAGAAGTCCTCATAACTTCTTCTATCACTTATTAGAACCTTTCTGTACATCTTTGGGTTGACAGATGTATTTGCTACTTGTACAGAGGGCTAATAAATTAAGTTGTTAATTTGTGCTTAGTTCTGAAATCTTCAATTATAATTAATTTGTACTAGTTAGGTTCCAAAACAGTCTGTACTGGGAGAATGATACTGAACTAACAAATGAAATATAAACACAAAGTCTAGCAGATCAAAAATTGTAGATGTGATGGTATGGGACAAATAGTTGTGTTATGCAGCAGTAGTCATTATCTTTTTTTTTTTTTTAAAGAAACCCTAGCCCTGTCTTGGTGGATTTTGGTTCGAACATCATTTGATGTTCCAAAATAAAAAATGCATTGTGGGTTTGATTCCTGGTCAGGGCACATACCTGGGTTATGGTTCCATCTCTGGTCAGGGTGTGTGTGGTGAGGAGGGGGGTGGATGATTGGGGGCAAGGGGAGGGCTGATGGATATTTCTCTTTCATGTCAGTGTTTCCCTCTTTCTCCTCTTTTCCCTTTCCCAAATCAATGAGTATGTTCTTGGGTGAGGATTGGGGAAAAAACAAAATAAAAAACCCTTAAACCACAAATTCAGTTAAATGGAATTTTGACTCTGGATGGAATGACCAGATATATTGTACATTTTCTTTTGTTTAATTGTGCAATGAAAGATATTTCTATAGTTGTAACATGCCATAATTTACTAAGCCCAATTTCATGTTTTAATTTATTCTGTTTTCTTTTATATATTTATTAAGCATCTAATATATTCCAGGCACTTTAGTAGTCATTAGGAATACAGTAGCTAAACAAGACAGGTCCTTGCTGTTGGTAGAGTTTATGGACTCATGAGAAAGACAGATATTGGATTAGCAATGAGAAATGTTGATAAGTGTTAAGAAAGAATGCTCAGAAGATTGCCGTGGGAACACAGAGGGTTGCCATCTTTTCTGGAGTTTAGGAAAGACCACACTTAAGAGAAAATCCTGGAAGGATGACTGAAGGAGTCGGTTAGGCAAAGAAGGGGATGAAATGTGTTCTAGATAGGAAACAGAATGTACAGAGATAATGAGATGAGAAGTGGCATGCTCAGGGAATTGCCTGGTGCTTAAAATATGAGGGAAAGATTTTAAATGAGTCTGTGCAAGTAAGATGGAGCCAGATCTTTGAGAATTTTTGTAAGTCATGGTGACAAGTTTTTACTTAGCCATGGAAAGTTTTTAATGATAAGTGATTTTATGATTTTTAAAAAGTTTAGTCTGGCTGTGAATGCAGACTAAATGCATGACATGATTTAGTAGACTGTTGCACTGGGTCCTCATGAGAAGTGGTAGCCTGGATTAAGGTGGCGCTAAAGTTGATGAAAGAGTAAATAGCTTTGAAAAATATTTTGAAGGTAGAATTTATTGGACTTAACTGACATGCAGTGAGGTATTGAGAGAAAGAGTCAAGTATGACTGTTTACTGGTTTTAGCAACTGAGGGGCTACTGGGACCATTTACTAAGATAGGGAATATTGGAACAGCTGTAAGTTTGAAAGGAAGTTATGAGTTTAGTTTTGGACATGTTACATGAAGTTCATGAGAGGACCTAGGAGAGAGCCCTGCGGAATGCCAGTATTTAAGGGTTTAGGTGTAGGAGAGAATGTAAAGACTTAAAGAGTGGTAAGAAAAGGAGAAGAAAAGCTAGGAGCATGGTATACTAGAAGCCAAGGGAAAAGTGTTCGAGGGAAGTGGTCAGTTTCTGCTTCTTGCTCTTGTTATGATGAACATTAGCAATATTCCTAGTCCACGTTACTTATCTTTTTTTGAATTTCTCTAGTTCTGTTTGATCTTGCCGGATGTAATTATTCAGAGTAGTCTCGATTGGACACGTTAGTGGTATACAGTATAATGGTAAAGAAATAAATTTTTGTTTGAATTTCTAATGATTCATTTCAATAGCCAATATATTTTGGTTACGAGAGCTAATGTCTTTGAGGAAACATCTCTACCAATTCCGTGGTGATTGATACAAGGACCCAGTTATTTTTTGAGTATAGCTGGGTTAATTTTTCCCTAAATGTATAAAGTACAAACATTTTTTTGTTGTTCACAGTAAAACTGTTCTGGCCATGTATATGAATGCCAACATTTTTTTTTAACTGACTTAAAATTTCTTAAAATTATTTTTTATAATGTTATTTTTCAATTGTAGTTTACATTTAAAACTGTTTTGTTTTAGTTCCAGAATCTTCTTATTTTTCCATTTGACAGATAGTTTACTCTCACCTGTCAAACAGAGTGAGCCTTTCTTATAGTTTATCTTGAGACTTTAGAGGTCACTTTTATCCAACTTAATACTGAATGATGTTTTTGAGACGTCATTCACCTTTTATGTGTTTAAAGTCCCCAAACAGGAGATTTTATTTAACTGTGATTTCTGTGAACATTTAAGAATATGCTTTACTAAAACCATTGCTGTTTTATGTTTTTTTCTTTTCTTGTTTTAATAAACTCTGAAGTGATAGGATGACGGTGGTTTCTTCTCCTAAGTTCTTGTCACTTCATTATCAACCACAGCTACATATAGTTTATCAGTATTAAATCTAGAACATAAGTTCCCATATTTGTGTCCTTTTTCTTCTGGAAGTTGAGATTATTGCAAGACAAATCAAAAAGCTATCAGACACTTTCCTGTAGCATGTCAGCAGTACCTCAGCTTCTTCAGAAACTGTAAGTTGGAGGGAGACTGAGGAAGAGAAGTGAATATAGTACCCACTTATCCACAGGGAAGGAGAACAGAACTACTTGATTAGCCACAGTTGGATGGCTAGAGCCTGGGAGTAGAGGTTGGAGAAGGAGGGACCCTCAGCCTCCTTGGATATGGGAAAGTAATAGGGGCAAGAAAATGTGGATGGGAGTGGAATAATTGAGCAGTGTAGGGAAGAGATGATAGGTTTTATTTTTAAAAAGGAGAAGTCGGAAATTATGAAAATGTATGGCAGAAGGGCAAGCTCCCTTTCCATTTCTCACTCCCCACCAAAGGGGAATAGAGAATATTGTAGTTTGAAGGGATATAGTCATAGAGATGTTTTAGGGAGAGTTTGCCACATAAAGAATAACCTGCTAGCTGCCCAGGTACATCTTCATTAATTCAACAAAGGTTTTGGAGTCCCTTCTCTGTGCTGGATTCTATTTTCTATCTTATCTTCTCTCCTCCCTCTTCCTTATACCACTGTAGCCCCAGTGATTTTTCCAATACGCAGTGCATGCCTTTAGCACTTGTAGTTCCTCTCTGCCTGAAACCCTTTCCCACTTCCTCTCCACAGCTACATGGCTCTTGCTCCTTCACTGCATTCAAGTCTGTTCAAATATCTTCAGAGAATCTTTCCAGCCACCTTTGATAAATAGCATCCTTCTTTCCTTCTGCCCCTCTGCCCTTTTATCCTGCTGTTTTTCATCATTGCGTTCATTACTGTAAGACCATCTTCCTTCTTTCCTCTCATCCTCCCTCCCTTCTCTCCTCACTAATCATAGCAAGCTACAGTGTGTTGTTCATGCCTGCATCCCTATGCTTGACCTGGAAAGTGCTCAGTAAACATTTATAGAATGAAGGAATAGCATGTAGCCAAGTTCCTTGTTCTGATTACTTTCTTTGGATATACACGGCCTGTTTAACTTTCTTCATTGCTTTCTTTTAGATTCCCTTCCATTGCACGTTCTTCTCTTAGATATAATACTATTGACTATACTTTTTAATTAGTCTTTCATTTTTTGCCCTTCACTAGGAAGATGTCCTATATTTTGCTATCCTAGAGCTCTCCAAAGAGTAGACTATAGCTTGGGGTGGTGGAAAGATCATTGGTTGGCTAATGAAGACTTTGGTTTAGATTCAAGCTCTGATTTTATTCATGTGATCTTGATCAGGACAACCCTCCCTGATTTGTGAAATTAGAAAAGTTAGGTCCTCTTTATGATTTTATTTAATTTACATTAAATATCTGAATAATTAGAGTCTCATTTTACTCTTAAATCTCATTGGTTCAGTGTTTTATATACAGTAGTTTTGCTTGGCAGCTGTTTCATTACATAGTTACAGAAGTTCAGAAAGTACTTACAGAAACCTTTTTTTCCTCTCCAATAGGTAGATCTGCTTATTCTGAACTCATGGATAATACCTGTAATCATGTGTTCTGTTTTCATGCCCTTACGACAGATTCTTCCCCTTGGCTCTACTTTATCGGGGAAAGACTCATACTGATGATCTGGTTGTCTTCTTACAGGATAAAGTTATTCATTTTAGCTTAAGTTTTAGTTTCACTTTTCCTTGGGGACTCTTGAGGATTTTTGTTTAACTATTTTTGCTTATTTGAGGTAATTTATCTACTTCAGGGCCATTAGTTAAACCTGGAACTAATGTTTTTCAAACTGTTGAGCACTAGGACCTTTGTGGAGGATATCTCAGGTACTGCCCATTGGGGTGCACATGGACTGACTGTGCCCTCTCCCCTTCTACGGACCTCTTCTATGTCTTGTCCCCTTTAAATATTGGCTTTGAAAAGACCTTTCCATTTCAAAAGGTGTACTAGTGGAAATAAACTAGATATTTGACTCAGTGATATTTGATGTTAATATTGGCAACTTGTCTTAAAAAATAATTTGGATGTGAGTTTCCCTAAAGCATCTGTATTAAGAGGAAGGTGAAGGAAAAGAATAACTAGAGACATCAGGGATACCCTATTAAGTTCAGTTTTTTTTTCCCCCTAGGAATAACTAACTCAGACCTACCATAGGCCTGTTCCATTTAGGCATGATAGACCTCTGTTCATGAAGACAGTCTTGATCTCTGGGACTACTGGATTACGCTGACATACTTTGAAGCATGGTTTTTGCTCTCAGGTTTCTTCCATTTGTTACCAAGGTACTTAATTAGTTGAGGCTTTTGGTTTTAAAATGACTTCAGTTTGAGGTATGCACCCTTAATTTATTGCTGTGTTTTCTTCTGAGAATCAGAGCCATGCTATCTTTAGCCAAAATAGCAATCATATAGGAAAAGGCAACTTTTTACTCTCTATTTTACTGTTCTAACTATTCTAATCTATAGAAGGGTGCATCTTTTGTAAAAATGTAGAAAGGTACGTGACCTTCCAGAACTTACAGAATCATATCTTAACATAATTTATTTTGTTCTGTACCAGAGGTGGTTCTGGTACCAGTATTATTTATTTGCTTTATATATAGAGTGCTTTTCTAAAGCCTAAGAAAGGGAAGCAGCTATTTACACGACATGGTACAACTGTACCTTCACATTACTGAGGCTGAAAAATTGGAATCTGGTCTGTTTTTTCAAATTGCTGCCATTTGTTAACGGATTTTTCTCTCTTATAATTTCACTTCATTCTTTATAACTTTACTACAATGCCACTGAGGAAAGCCAAAAAAGAATTTAATAGAACTACAATAATCAAGATAAAAGATAAAATGCTATTGATCCATAAATCAATATAGTGGTTAAATCTATGGGTAGAAAAACATTCCCAGTGAAAATAGTGTTCTTTATACAGACCATCTTATTGCCTCAAAGGAAATCTAAAGTTTAATGACAGTGTGTTATATTGTAATAATAAAGAGAATTAAACCTGCTGAAAGAAACAGTAAAAGGAGACAGAGTTTAACCTTAATCTTGAAAGTGGCTCAAACATTAATAATTAAAGAGAATTTCTAATGATGATGTTGCAAAGCACAATTTTTAGTGAAAGTCAAATAAAGTTAAATTTTTCGTTTCTGTATCTTGCATTTGTTTAGATTTTAAAAGGTGACTTGTCAACTGAGACTGATAATACTACATTACAACACTCAGCATATATTAGCTTGACTTTTTTTATTACATGCTTGAGAGTCATTTGTGGTATGATAGAAAGAATGATATGCAGCAACAGAATACTGGGATTCTAGTCCTAATTCTGTTCTCATGACCTTGAGTCATACTCTTTGATAAAAATATGCATCATGCCTTTTTCGCAGTGTTACATGAGTATAAAATGTAGTAATATATGTAAAAATGCTAAAAATTGTAAACCTATATAACTTTAAGAAGAATGTTACGTAATTTCATCATTCTCATCATAAAACATACCACTATCTTAACCAAATCTCTTTTTACTTTTACCACTAGGAAAAGTATCTCTGACTACATAATTTTATTTTATACTCCAGCTTTTGGAATACAGTGATTTAAAAAATTTGTTTATTTCTATTGTGGTAAAATAACTTGTAACTTACTATTTTAATCCTTTTTAAGTGTACAATTCAGTGACATCAAGTACATTCATAGTGTTGTGCAGCTATCTCCACTATTTCCAGAGCTTTTTCATCATCCCAAACAGAAACTATATCCCCATTAAACAGTAACTCCTCATTCTGCCCTTCCACCAGTCCCTGATAACCTCTATTCTGCTTTCCACCTTTATGAATTTGCCTATTCTAAGTACCTCATATAAGTGGAATCATACAATATTTGTCCTTTTGTGTCAGACTTACTTAGTGAAATGTTTTTAAGGTTCATCTTTGTTGTAGCATGTATCAGTTTTGTTCCTTTTTAAGGCTGATTATTGTATGTGTTTACTACATACACTTACAGTTTTTTATCCATCTGTTGGTGGACATTTGGGTTGTTTCCATCTTTTGGCTTTTGTGAATAATAGTGCTGTAAATATTGGTGTACAAATATTTGTTTGTGCCCCTGATTTCAGTTTCTTTGGGTATATACCTAGAAGTAGAACTGTGCGATCCTTTGGTAATCTACGTTAACTTTTTGAGGAACCACCAAACTGGTTTCCCAGAATACAGTGGTTTTTATAAGGCAATGTTCATTGCACTTTTTCTGATATTTGAGCCAAAAGTTTAAACAATTACAGAATCAGGTCATGTTTTTAGATTGTTTTTTATTTAGGGCTTGTTGAGAAACTGGGAAGGCAGAATGTGGTTAGTCAACTATTTTTTTAAATTTTATAATATGTTATCCAATATGAATATTGCAAAGAAATTATAATTTATATAAATATTCAAATAGTATAAAGATAAGAACTATCAAACTGATGATAGTAGGATCAATATTAGGGAATTGGAATCTAGTGGCTTAATAGAATAAATATGACCAGTTCCTGATTATTCATTTGTAGTTTTTCTTTTGTTTTTTCATAGATTGTGACAGACTTTAATTCAATCTGGCTTCTTTTTACCATTTACCTGCCTTCCATGCTTATCCCTGTTTCATTCCCTCATCTGTTGATATATGTTTTAGTTGCAAATTAATTTTGATATACTTAATTAAAACTTCATTTTGGGGGTGTGATCAAATATTTTTGTTTTATTATCTCTGTTGCTACTTGACTCTGCATGGATCATTGAGAACTGATTTTATATATGGTTTTAATCCAATTTAAGTCAGTACTAAGAATAATGTTCTATATATATGAAACAATTTTCTTATTATGAAATCAATATCAGGGTTGGAAGGGACCTACCTCAAGTGTTCTTAAATTCTCTCTGTTATAACTTCCCTCTAGGGTTACTGTCTGCTTAGACACTTTAAGTGATATAAAACTGTTTTGGGAAGGGAAGGGAGTGTAGCATAGACTGTTCTTATATGGAACTTAAATGTCTTTCTGAAACTTTTACCCTTACATTCCCCCTTATTTTTGCCATATAGAATACTAATGTTCTTGCCTATAATAATTTCAGGGTACAACAATTTTGCAGAATAATAAATCCTGAATGATAAATATGCGAAGTCCTTTGACAGTTATTGTTTAATCCCTTTTACAAAGATGGTCTTTTAGAGGTAATATTTAGTAAATTAAAAGTATATATAATGATAAATTAATGATTTTTCAAAATACTGTGATCCTTTAAAAAATAATGTATGTATTTACACTCCACGTAGATATGATCAAGAATTTCCTGTAATTGGCAGAAGTAATTTTATGAAAAGACAGAATGTACAACAAGAATTCAGGCAAGATTCTTGTTTGTTTAGGATAGATTATTTTAAAATTTATGGAGTTTCCATTTAGAAAATGTTTGACTTTCTTGATTCCTTGCTGAGGATACATTGCCTCGCCTGGAGTCCTTGCCACAGCACATGAAAAGCCCTGGTTTTTTGGTGAGGGTTTTGGGCAAGTAGAGTATGAGTACAGCCTCAAAATGAAAGGGTGCTGAGACTGACATGAAAATAGGGAAAAGATAAAATAGACAGTGTTCTGAAGCTAATGAGTATGCCCTGTTGACCTCTGTTCACTTGAAAATTAGTTTTTTGTTAAAATCAACTTTATTGAAGTATAATTTATGTAAAATAAAACATACTTGTTTCAAGTGTATAATTTGACAGGTGTATACACTTTCGTAACCAGCATTCAAATCAGTATATAGAATGTTTCCGTTGTAGCAAAAAGTTCCTTCATCCCCCTTTGCTCTTAGTCTCTCTTTTCATGGAGGTAGTCACTACCTGGTTTCTGTCACTACAGATAGGTTTTGTCTATTCTAGAATTACACATATTTGGAATTATACTGTGTATCTTCTTTTATATTCAGTATCTTCACAAAACCGCAGTAGTATGATTCTTTTTTTTTTTCTGGTAGTTGGCCATTGAATGAATAAACTATGATCTTTTTATCTCTACCCATTGATAGACATTTTAGGTTATTTCCAGTTTTGGGCTATTATAAATAAAGCTGCTGTGGATATTCGTGTCCAATTCTTTGTTTGGACATATGTTTTATGTTTTTATTTCTTTTGGAGTGGAATTGTGAGTCACAGGATTTTTATATATTTAATTTTATAAAAAACTGCCAGTTTTCCAGAGTGATTGTACCATTTTGTACTTCTACCAGCAGTGTGTGAGAGTTCCAGTACTCCACATCCTGTTAACATTTGGAGGCTGGCTGATTGAAAACTGAGTCAGGTTCATTGGTAGAAGTTGTATTATGTTCAGACATTTATAGAAATTATAAGAGACTTGATATACTTTTAAGAATTTAGTAATGATAGCTAATTTGGTACCATTTATTACATATCTCTTATGTGCCAGATACTTTGTTAATGACTTTACATACATTATAATCTCTAATCCTTCAAACAATTCTGTAAGATAGAATGTATTATCTTCGTGTGACAGACGGGAGTCCTGGACTAGTAAATTTTAGGCTTAAGATTAGATCCCTAGATTCTTTATTTAATTTCACTTCAACATTTTGGTCTTTCCCTCTCCCTTATAGAGTTAGAAAGAGTACAATTTTAGTTAATATCATGGTCTTTCAGGGTTCCCAAATTGAACTGAGGAAGATGCAAAGATAATTAGAAGAGTTGGAAACCCTGGGGGAAAAATAAAGGATTGAAATGTTTTGTGTGTGCATGTGTAAATGAAAGAGCATGTATCTCTGAGATGTTAAGTACTTAATATAGATGCCATTTTCCTATGTATCATATTATTTGAGCTGTAAAAAGTAGGGGAAAATGTCAAAGCTGCAGAATTATTAGAGAGGGAAGATAGATGGTGGTAATAGTAATTGGATCCAGAAGCTCGGTTTTTTTTTATCTACAAGCAAAGTAGTTGCTGTTGGAATGACCTTATTTTACCAGGTATGAATCAGCCTGTTGGCATTTATTTTTAAATATATCCTAGACGGTTACTGTCTAATTGTATATAATTTAGAATTCTGTCACAGTTACTAGGCCAAATTTTAGAGCAGATTTTTAAAAAGAGAATCTTTGTCAGTAATTGTGTGAAGCAGTCTACATTTTGCAGACTTTTTTACTAAAAAAGTAATTGTTTAAAATTTACGTCCTTTACATTTCATTTTTCTGTCCCATTTTACAGACATTTCAACCTACGAATGAAGAGGGACACTTCCCTTTTTAGTGATGAATTTAAAGTAGAAACATCAAATAAAGTACTTGATTATGATACCTCTCATATTTACACTGGACATATTTATGGTAAGTTGAATCTTAAAAGAACCCTTTAATTTTTTCCTACACATGGAAATATACATGTTGAAGCATAGGCAAGTATTTTAGAATAGATGGAAAAAAGTCTGAGGAGATTTGAATCTCTCATAAAGGGTATAATTGCCTTTGAAGAATGAAGTAATCTTTGGATCTATCTTTACATGTTTGTTTAATGTTGAATTATGCAGTGTCTGGCTTCTGAAAGGTATGATTTTTTTTGCTTTCTCAATAGCTCCAAACTTAGATTTTTAAAAAAATTTTAAAGACTTCTATAGTTTTCTGATAATCCAAGGAATAAATTAGCAGTAACCTTGCGTTGTTTTTAATGTTAGGCTACAGTTTTCTATTATTTTTGTATTATTTACCTTTCTGAACAAGTAACTCATAGTCTCTGCCCTTTTTTTGCTAGGCAACGGTCAAGACAAGTATAAGACTGAGTTTTGCAGATAAAAGCAGTGTAACTTAAAATACAGTGTCTTGGGCTCTTAGCTTCAGTCCATGATTACTTCAAAGTTAACTAATTAATTTTAGTCTATAACTTAGAAATTGCGAAAAGCCTGATTTTTGTTTTAATGAGAAAAGTTTAAGTAAATTTAACTTTTAAAGCCCCCGTCTTCTTCCTTCTATCTGTTCAAATCATTTGATGTTTAGTGCTTAGCTTTTCTTTGTGGCTACATTAAGAATCAAAAAGACCTTTTTTCTGTTATGTTCTTTCACTAGAGAAGTATAATTGATGGGACAGTATTACACATCTCTGTCCAATATCATAAAAAGTATATTGGTATACTTTTGTTCAGATTGTTTTTGAAATATTTGACACTATCTTATTTTAAAAATATATTAATATGTATAAAACATAAAGGTGTTAAGGAAGCAATAGGCTCATGAAGAATATATTAGGTTGGAAAGGAACCTTTTTCTTACAGCAATTAGAGCAAAATTTTAAAAGAAACTTTTGTATCTTTATTTTTAAAGTGTTTATTTCATCAGTGGGCCTGTTAGCTTCTTTCTAAGTTTAAGTTAATTTAACAATTATTTATTAACTATTGCATGTATGCCAGGCACTGTGCTAGGTGCTGGGAATGTGATTGTCAATAAGACAGATGTTCTATTTCATTGTTGTTACTAATAATTGTGTATGATTTAACCAAGTAGTAGTTGCTGTTCACATCTCAAATTCAGGTTGATATATTTTATATTAAAATTAATTTTTCTCAGTAAATTTATATTTAGGTTTTTAAAAATTATATATGAATAGCTCCTTAAAGAAAAATGAAGTTAACATGCACATGCAGATTAAATTTTCAAGAGTTTGTTGCTTTCATTAATAGGCGAAGAAGGAAGTTTTAGCCATGGGTCTGTTATTGACGGGAGATTTGAAGGATTCATCCAGACTCATGGTGGCACATTTTATGTTGAGCCAGCTGAGAGATACATTAAAGACCGAACTCTGCCTTTTCACTCTGTCATTTATCATGAAGATGATATTAGTAAGTATTTAACTTTCATCAAGTACCCTTTTGCAAAAAGACATAAATAGTTAAAACTATGTGGAGACAAATGAAGCCTGAACTGTTTTCTTTCCTGAGCTATTAGAGTAGGAAATAGTTTTACAACCAAAGTCTCAATTTAATAAATAATAGACCTGTAGCACAGTAAGGCAATTTTCTTATCAATCCATGCCAGCCCTACTTTGTTGATATGATACAACCAAGCCTATTTGAACTATAAGTTACCCAGCTATGATTGAACTGGAAATCCTCTACTCTGATGTGAGCTAGTCATTTAATGCTATAATGCCTGTGTGTGTCCATTTGCAGCACCATTATCTTCATATGTAAATGTCAGTGTGGATATTTTAGGTATTTTTGTGATTTCCAAGTCCTTTGAGTGTTTCTTTTTGGAATCTTGAAAATATGACTTCAGTTTGTTAAGACTCCATGGATTTTGTCCTGTACCATGGGCTTTATATGATGGCTATTTGTTGGGGAGTTCTTTTTCTTTGTTTTAAGAGTAGAAAATGTATTTAGACTTCACCTTTTAATTTCTACCATTGTCTATAAATCCATAGTTATCTAATCATGAGAATGCTTTAATGAAATACCACAGAAATTCATTCCTCTAATTGTATGCTTCTTAAATCCTCGTATTTTATTTTTGAGTGTAATTAGACTAGTCTCTCAATTTTTGCCTGTTGTTTTTACTAATTTGACAGCTCTCTCCTTGCTTCATTTTCCTTTCTACAGCCAGAAATTTATTGTCAATGATAATATTCTTACCCTACTAATGTACTAGAAAGCCTTAACCATTTTGACTTTTTGTTCTGTCAGTTCTGACATTCTGTCTAAATGCTTGTCTTTTTCTGATGCTCTGTTACTATAGAAAATAGCATAATTATTCTAAATGGGATGCATTTATAATTTTAGCTACTTGCTAAATCGTAAATTCATTAATGGTATTTGCCCACATTTTTACTCATCCTTAACTTTTCCAACTTCCCCTCCTGGTATTTCAAACTCTCTATATGTAACCTCAGTCCTGTGAATTCATATTTATAAGTTAGAGTAAGAATTCCTTTGCCTCCTTTCTTGCTGACAACAGAATTATCATCTATTTGATTTGTTTATTACTTTGTAATTTTGTTCGTAATTTAATCTTTTTGCAGATTTTCCTTCTCTATTCAGTGTATGTAAGTTCTCCAACTGCAGTTTCTATTTCTTTTGCTCCTTTAACATTCCAAATACCATTTATGTCTGGAGCAGGCTCTTGACAGATACTGAGTGAAATCTTGAAACATTTTTCTCAAAATTAAACAGACCTGTTGGGAAAGGAAGGAGAGGAAGAGGTAATTTGAAAGATTTCAGACTTACATTTATCTTCTCATAATACTGTAATCAAACTTTTTCCTTTGCTTTATACTTCCTGTAAGTGCTGTCCACTAAGTTTGTTCTGCCTTTTTATGATTTCGTGTATTGATTCTTATCTCTCTTGTTTCTCTCCTCTCATCTACTTGTATGTATAGTAGTTTAAATATATTCTGCTTTTTCCCCCCACTTCTATTTTTTCCTTGTCATGTAATTGCATTCGTCCACTTTTCATCTTACAGTCTTTCAAATGTTTTCCTTTATGTCATCCTTTCCCACCCACCCCCCCCAAAGATATTGAGTTAGCTTGGAAGATCAATGATATTGGATGTGACTTATTTTTCCATTCCTTTTGGCATTTAACTTTACTATTGATTTCAGCTCTTAATTTTTAATTGTCCAAGTAAACATATATATTCCATATAAGGAGACCATTTCACATTCTTTTTATTATTATATACAAATTGTGGTGTCAGCTTAAAAATAGTAATGTTTAGAGTGAGGTTCTGATAAGTGGAAATGTAACAATATGAGGATGAGAGCATTGAGAAGGAATTGCTTTAAACAGACTTTTTAGTGCTTATAACTTAATACAATTACTTTTGAGAAACGATCTGAAAATCAGTCAGATTTAAGAAAACCACCATGTGTTATCCATTTACCCTCTAAATAGTTGTTATCGTCTAGATTCTAAACCGAGGGTTGGCGAACTTTTTTTGTAAAGGGCAAGATAGTAAATATTTTCCTCCTTCTGGGCCACATGAGCTCAATTGCAACTAATTTCCGCCATTGTAGTGTGAAAACAGCCATAGAAAATATGTAAATGAACAAATGTGGTTGTGGTCCAATAAAACTTTAGTTATATATACTTAAATTTAAATTTCATATAATTTTTACCTGACATAAAATATTTTTAAAATTTTTTCAGCCGTTTAAAAATGCAAAAGTTATCCTTAATTTGCAAGCCAAAGAAAAAGACTCATTTGTACAGCAGGCTATAGTTTGCCTTCCCCTCTTCTGGAGGGGAAAGTTACTTTTAATTGTCTCTTTAACCTCTCTGTGTAGAATACCTAAGTTCTAATAGTAATAGTAGTAATAAGAGTAGCTATTACTATTTAATGTGTACCTGGCACTAGATACAGTTCTTTACTTGAATCTTTAATCTTCACAATAACCCTGTGAGGTATATGCACATTTATTGTCCCTACATTATTCATGAGGAAACTAAGGCTTATAACACTAATGCCACTTGATTGTGGTTCTCATGTTTTTAACCATGAGCTCTTATGCTTCACTTATGAAAAAAAGCTATAAATTCACATTGCCATGTGTCCAGATTTATAGGACTTCACTGAAATGTGTAAGCCTCCCTAAGATCACACATTTGTATCTATTGCTGTTTTAAGCCAAATTCTTTCAATATATTTAGCAATTGGTGTTTATTTTATAGCTAATTCAAATTGTCTCTTTACTGTATGAGGTATGTCTGGAAAATGTCCAGCCATTATTAATATAATGAGAACGGTTTCCATGGCATCGATGTAACCTGGCAGCCAAGGAGAGTGGACTGGAATGCACATACATGAACAATGATGACTTCACTGTATTAGTCAGTGGGGGCGGTAGACACCATTGAGTGAGCATGAGCGGCCATTGCATTCAAAATGACTAAGCAAGTAGAGCAGTGAATCTACATCAGATTTTGTGTTAAGCTTGAACATTCCTCATTGGAAACTGTTCAGGTGAATCAGAAGTCTGCAGCTATGGGCAACTGGTAATTGACAGCTTTGTCACAACAGTGGGCCCACTCATGCATCACGTGTCATGCAGAGAGAGTTTTTTAGCAAAATAACAGATAACCCAGGTCACTCAGCCTCCCTATAGCCCAAATTTGTGCCCTGTGACTTTTGGCTTTTCCCAAAACTAAAATCACATTTGAAAGGGAAGAGATTTCAGACTGTCAGTGAGATTCAGCAAAATACAGCGGGGCAGCTGATAGCAACTAGGAGAACTGTGTGAGGTCCCAAGGTGCCTACTTTGAAGAGGACTAGGGGGTCATCATCCTATGTACAGTGTTTCTTGTATCTTGTATTTTCTTCAATAAATGTCTTTTTCATAGTACATGGCTGGATACCTTCTGGACAGACCTTGTTTATTATTGTTTTCATATAATTTGCTTAAGTGCTAATAATTTGTTTTCACAACTAAAGTAGCATGATTGTTTAGGATGCTGTGTATATATGTTTGAGTGTATTTGATGTCTCTCTGTATATGTGTTACTGTATTTTGCTGTGTATAATGCGCACATTTTTGCCCAAATTTATGAAGGAAAAATAAGGATGGGCATTATACATCGGTAGTGCCTGAAATACCTTGTATCTGTTCTTGTATTTTATAATTATTTGTTACATAAAATTTCTTGAAAAAAAGAAAATTTCTTGTACCATATGTTCAAAAATAAATACTAAAATTTCTTTATAATATGAAAAACAAGTATCTAAATATAAATAAATAAAAGAGTGAATTAAAAAATTAAAATGAAAATTTTTTTTCCTGAAAGTTTTGGCCCAAAATGTGGGTGCGCATTATACATGGGGGTGCATTATACATGGCAAAATATGGTATTTCCAGCCGAAGCAAAGCACACCAAACTTGGGTAGGAGTTCTGGTGAGAATTAGGCCACCCTCCTCTTAATACTGTTCTTGCAACTATAGGTGTAAATGTATGAAACCACCACGGAAAAGGATATTGCTGCTCTGGAGAATCTAAGTGAATAGCTTCAAAGGCTGTACCAGAACACAGAGACAATTTTCAGTGACAATATTTAATAACTTCCTTAGGCACTTTGTTACCCAGTTAGATACTGTGGTGATAACTACATAAAGTTATTAGCTTAAAATTCCCACTTGTTCAATTCTGTACTTACGGAGTAAAAAGCACTTTCTTCTAGGACATAGAAGTGTGAACTATTACGACAAGGTAAGAATACCACTTAGTCTTCTGTTCTTTGGCATAGTTTATTTTAAAGAAGCTGGGAAAAATATTGCCCCATAAACTATGCTGTTAATCTTATCAATTTAGGACATTAATTAAATTAATTTTAGGACAGCGTCCAGGTATGACTGATATGTGATTGCTCGAACTCATTATTCATAAATAGTGTACCCTTGCACCCTTTTGTGTACTGTTCTCTGAGAGAGCAAAGTTCTAAGTAATTTTTCCATGCTGTACTTACATAAAAATATTTCATCTTTGAATTTAAAAATATTTCAAGTGAATATATGAAGCCACAGAATAGAGTGTTTGGGTTTATTCTTTTTATTTCAAGTTTATTTTCATGTGTGTGTGTGGTACAGAAAAGACCAGAGAGCTTGGATTAGCAGGGCACTCCTGTTAAATCTTTCTCATGTTAATTTGATTGTTAGTCCAACCAAAGGAATTTAGAAGTGTAGGAGGAAAATTATTTTTTCTCCTCAACTTTGGATATTGCATTAAAGATGCAGTTTTAAATATAGTTTCCATCTACCATTATGTCAAATGTTTGAGGGTTTGGAAAAAACTTTGTAGGCATTTGATGTTTTAGTAAGAAGAATGAAGTGGAAAGTTTTATATTAAGACTTCACAACCCGATGCATTTTAAAAATAACAGTTTTCTTTTGGGACCGTTTTTTCTTCATCAGACCTAGTCAGCAAATAAGAGCATTTTTTTGGAGAGGGGATCATTTCTTTCATCATATCTAGTTAGCAGACTTTATGGAAAACTTAGTTGTTTGGAGTGAACCAGAAGATTGATGTAGTGAAATCTATAATTTTAGTATTGCAGAAAGAACTAGAATTACTTGAAAACCCTAAGTTTAAAGATGATGGAATCTGAAACCTAAAGAGTGTTAAACAACTTGTGAAACATGCCCATGACAAAGATCCATGTCTCCTGGCTTGCACTTCGGTGCTTTTTTGCTAAGCTAAGAAAGGCTAGTTTAAAGGCTGTTTAAAGTCCAAGGACATTGGTTTAGGACTTGGGACCCACAAAAAGCTGCTTCTATAGAGGTATTGTGATTGATGGTATCTGATTGATTATAGAAATGTAAATTTGGAGATTAGATGCATAATTTCCATAAGCAATTGACCTTGTTCACAGTGTGACTTTCCTGGGTACCTCCAAGCCCAGCACAAGTAGCTACGTCTCCTTTGTAGCTCATGCTGGGTGGCCCCGGGCAGAACACAGGTGGTGGCTGACCTTGGCCTGCACCCTCTGGAATGCCCCAGAGCCAGCACAAATGGTGGTCAGCTTCAAACCTTAACCCTTCGTCAAAGCACAACCCTAACCACCTCCACAAGGACTCAGTGGGCACCAGAGCCCTGCTTTAATAAATCCTACTCTGTGGGGTGGGCCCTTTAACAGCTAATCCTCCATGGCGGTTGGAGCCAGTTCTTACAGTTGATTGGCCATGGGTTATATCTCTTCCATTGACGTACCAGTGGCAGTCAAAGCTCCACTACAAGAGGGTGTACACAGTCCATGCCAGGGGTTGTACCTGGAATGCCCCACTTGGGTGAATGGGGAGGCTGTGCCAGTGGACCCTACCAGGACGCCTACTGCATTAGGCCATGCTACCAAGCACGGGAGACGTAGCAGCTCTTCCTAATACATAGAAACAGACACAGGGAGGCTGCCAAAAAGAGGAAACAAAGAAACATGTTCCAAGTGAAAACAGAACAAAACTGTAGAAAAGGAACTTAACAAAATAGGGATAACCAATCTACTAGATGCAGAGATCAAAACACTGGTTAAAAGGATGCTCAGTAAACTTAGAACTTCAACAGCATAAAAAAGGACTGGTTAGAAATGAAAGATACATTAACTGAAATGAAGAATAATTTATAAGAAATCAACAGTACAGTAGATGAAGCTGAGAATCAGATCAGCAATTTGGAATATAAGGAAGCAAAAATACCCACTCAGAACAACAAAAAGAAAAAAGAATGCAAAACAGTGAGGATAGTATAAGGAACCTCTGGGATTTCCAGCATACCAACATTCACGTCATGGGGGTGCCAGAAGGAGAAGAGAGAGAGCAAGAAATTGAAAACCTGTTTGAAAAATATTGACAGAAAAATTTCCTAATTTGGTGAAGGAAATAGACATAAGTCCAGGAAATGCAGAGAATCCCAAACAAGATGAAGCCAAAAAGGCCTACCCCAAGACACATCATAATTAAAGTGCAAAAGGTTAAAGACAAAGAATCTTAAAAGCAGCAAGAGAAAAGAGTTAGTTGCCTACAAGGGAACTTCCATAAGCCTGTCAGCTGATTTCTCAACAGAAATTTTGCAGAGCAGAAGAAATTGGCAAGAAATAGTTGAAGTGATGAAAAACAAATACCAACAACCAAGATTAGTCTACCCAGCAAAGCTGTCACTGAGAATCAAAGGACATAAAGAATTTCCCAGACAAGAAAAAGCTAAAGGGGTTAATCACACCAAATCAGTATTACATGAAATGTTAAAGGACCTTCTTTAAGAAGAAGAAAAAAAAAGATTAAAAATATGAACAATAAAACAGCAATAAATACATATCTATCAACAGTTGATTCTAAAAAACAAAATAAATGAACAAACAGAAGAGGAACAGACTCATAGATACAGAAAACATGTTGATAATTACCAGATGATAGTTTTGGGGATGGGTGAAAAAGGTGAAGGGATTAGGAAGTACAAATTGGTAGTTACAGAATAGTCATGGGGATGTTGTGTACAGCATAGGGAATATAGTCAGTAATATTGTAATAGCTCTGTGGAGTCAGATGGGTACGAGATTTATCACAGTGATCACTTACTAAGTTATATGATGTTTAATTGCTGCAGTGTACACCTGAAATGAATATAATACTGAATGCCAACTGTCACTGAAAAATAAAAAAATGATTTAAAAAATAAAAGATATGATAAAAAATAATAGCTGATATACAGTGTTTAGGCATATTTCCCTAGTTGCTCTACAGAAAAGTCCCTTTAAGAAAAAAAATAGGATTTAATCATTGTGTTTGATTGTCTCTAGTTGGTATTTTTGTTAAAACAGCTTTATTGAGGAAAAACTGATTCATTGAGCTGCTCAGATGTAAAGTATACAATTTGATAATTTTTGATATGTTTATACAGCTGTGAAACTATCACCATAATCAACATAATGTATGTATCCATCATCCCCAAAAGCTTCCTCCTGCTCAGTGTACTCTTTCTCTCCTTCCCAACCCCTCTTGGCTCTAGGTTTAGTTTGCATTTTCTAGAATTTTATGTAAATGCAATTATACAGTATGTATTCTTTCAAAAAATCTGGATTTAGCACAATTTAATTTAGCACAGTTGTTTTGAGATTCATTTATGTAATTCTGTGTGTAGTCTACTTCTTTTTATTGATGAGTAATATTCCATTGTATGGGTAATATAATCTGTTTTTGCATTCTCCCTGTTGATGGACACGTGGGTTGTTAACAGTTTTGGGTTATTGCAAACAATTACTATAAAGTTTTTGGTATTAATTCATAACTCTTGATTGATTAAAGAAGATCAGTTTTGAAAAGAGGCAAGAGGATGAAAAATACACTAAGGACTTTTAATGTCTTGGTCTAATACATAAGCTCTTAGAGAGGGGTGCGTTTCGGAAATTGAAGATGAGCCTTGTGAAAGCAAGAGAGCAGAAGGAAAGTTCTTTGTCAGTTCTGTCCCCTAAACCCATACTCATCCTTCAAAATACAATTTGGGTGTAATCTTCTAGGACCCTTCTGTCCCCTCAATTCTGAGTGTCCTCTCTTATTGCTGTTTATGTACCGGTGAGTCCTCCCTATGTTTTAATCCAACAGTTTACTTGTCATTGGTCTTATGATTGGTCTTTGAGAAGAGGCATGGAAGGACTTCAGCTGTTGGCTGGATGAGTAAATTAAATTCAGCCAGTTAATAAACTGTGGATGATTACAGGAAGATTGAATACTTAGCAAGTTGTACACTCTTTTAGGATGTGTGCTCTGTGTTATTTTTCTTGTATCGGTGATGTTTGGTAAGTAATAGTTTTGCCCTCCCATTATTTTTTTGTAAAAAATTAAGGCAATTGAGAATTCCATTGACACACAATTAGGAAATTTATGTGCATACAGGCACTCATTTTGAAAATGCCCTATTTTATAGTCAGTCTGTAAAATAGGGATTTAGAACACGCTTTCCTGTAGAAACAATTTAAAATAGGAGAGAGGTCCTAGTTTTGCAGATAGAATGAAAGCTAAGAGATTATTGGAGTCAGCAGTTTACAGGTCGCTGGTTAACGGATGACCATTAAAAAAGAACCATGGAAACCAGCTGCTGACTGAAAAATTAAGTTCAACAAGTGTTTATTGACTTGTGAATATACAGCAAGGATTAAGACTTTAAAAAAAACCTTCAGGGGAATTCTCAGTCAGTAATAGACTGTGACAGTGCTGTAACCTACATGTTATCAAGGCACTCAGTGGTACACACTGAGGGAGTCTTAGAGACATTTCAGGAAGATTTCCTAGGGGAATTGGAATTTGACTTGAACTTTGAATATTGGGGATAGACTTTTGACCGCTGGAGACAAGAATCTGTGATGATACGAAGAAGATAGCTATTACTCTGGCTGCAGTAGTATTTCAAATTAGCTGCAACAGCTGACAGAAAACAAAGTAAATTGGTATCTTTTTTGGCCCAGAATCACTCATTTTCTGTGTATTAGGTGTATATAGTTTCAAGTCGAATAAATGGAAATAATGGTCACTTTGGATCAGTGTGTTACAAGTTTCATTTTTAAAGGTTTAATGATTTAATTTATTAATTAACATCATTTGAGAGCCTAATCTCTGCAAGACATTTAAAAAATTATATTTTATTGATTATGCTATTATAGTTGTCTCGGTTTTTCCCACTTTGTCCCCTTACACGCAGCATCACCTACCCCCTCAGGCAATCCCCACATCATTGTTCATGTCCATGGGTCATGTGTATAGGTTTTTTTGGTACTCCATTGCCTATACTGTTCTTCACATCCTCAAGGCTATTCTGTAACTACTTATTTGTACTTCCTAATCCCCTCAACAACTCACCCATTCTCACATACCTCCTTCCCATCTGGCACCCATCAAAACACTGTCTATATACAGATTCTGTCACTGTTCTTTGCTTTGTTTGTTTCAATTTTTGGTCTTCTTTTTCTTAGATAAGTCCCTTTAACATTTCATATAATAATGATTTGGTGGTGATGAACTTTTCTTTTTCTTGTCTGGGAAGCTCTTTATCTGCCCTATGATTATAAATGATAGCCTTGCTGGTTAGAGCAATCTCGGCTGTAGGTCCCTGCTTTTCTCTTTAAAAAAAAAAATATATATATATATATATTTTATTGATTATGCTATTACAGTTGTCCCAATTTTTTCCCCCTTTGCCCTCCTCTGCTTAGTACCCTCTATGTCCAGCAATCCACCCGCTTAGTTCATATCCATGGGTCGTGCATATAAGTTCTTTGGCTTCTCCATTTCCTATACTATTCTTGACATTCCCCTGTCTATTTTGTTGTACCTACCAATTTTGCTTCTTAACCCCTGCCCCTTTTCCCCCCATTTGCCCCCTTCCCCACCATAGCTGATAACCGTCTAAATGATCTCCATATCTATGATTCTGTTCCAGTTCTGGTTGTTTGCTTAGTTTGTCTTTTTAGATTCAGTTGTTGATAGTTTGCATTTATTGCCCTTTTAATGTTCATAGTTTTGAGCTTCTTCTCTTTCTTAAACAAGTTCCTTTAACATTTCATGTAATGAGGGCTTGGTGATGATGAACTCCTTTAGCTTTAGCTTGTCTAGGAAGCACTTTACCTGCCCTCCCATCCTAAATGATAGCTTTGCTGGATAGAGTAATCTAGATTGTAGGTCCTCACTTTTTATCACTTTCAATACTTCTTGCCAATCCCTTCTTGCCTGCAAAGTTTCTTTTGAGAAATCAGCTGATAGCCTTATGGGATCTCCTTCATAGGTAACTTTCTGCTATTCTCTTGCTGCTTTTAAGATTCTCTCTTTAACCTTTGGCATTTTAAGTATGAAGTATGTTGGTATGGTTCTCTTTGGATCCAACTTGTTTGGGATTCTCTGTGCTCTCTGGACTTGCATGTCTATTTCCGTCAACAAATTAAGGAAATTTTCTTTCCTTTTTTTTTCAAATAAGTTTTCAGCTTCTTGCTCTTCCTCTTTTCCTTCTGGCACCCTTATGATTTGGATGTTGGTACATTTAAAACTGCCCAGAGGTTCCTAAGCCTGTCCTTGATTTTTTTTTTTAATTCTTTTTCCCCCCTTGCTGTTCTGTTTGAATGCTTTTTCCTTCCTTGCATTCCAAATCGTTGGTTTAATTCTTGGCATCTTGCTCTCCACTGTTGGTTCCCTGTAGATTTTTCTTTATTTTACTTAGTGTAACCTTCATTTCTTCCCTTATGTTTTTGCTGTACTCAATGTGTTTGTTTCTGTGTATTAAGTAGAGCTGCTTTGACTTGCTGTAAAAGGCACTGTAAATTGTGTGGGGCAGAGCCTTGTGTAATCTCCAGGGTAGGACCACACACTTTACCATTCTGTGGCTCTGTGTGGAGGGAGGGCACCAAGAGGGGACAGTGCCACTGCCTGGCTACTGGATGTTTTTCAGCACTCACCACATTACCTGTCACTTCACCCACTTCCCGTGTGCAACTGGCACCCTTCCAGCATTTGCCCTGGTGGTGAACCCCAGCGTGGGTGGGTTTGCATTCATTCTGAGTCCATGCGGGCCCTTTAAACGAACTCTCCTGGATATCCGGCAGTTTCTTCTGCCTCCCCAACCTCCACTGTTTTTACAGCCAGAAGTTGTATAGATTTATCTTCCTGGTGCCAGAACCCTGGGCTGTGTGGTTCACTTACTCCCAAGGTATCCTTCCCGATTTTTATCCACAACATATGCATGTGGGACCGCCTATGCCCTTTCCACCACTGCTGTCACCTCTCTGTGCCACACTGTGTCTCTGCTCTTCTCCACCAGTCTCCAGGACTCCACCCGTCCTATCCTTCTGGACAAATGTGGCTTCTTTAAATTCTTGGTTGTCGTATTTCCACACAGCTCAATTGACCATTCTGGTGGTTAATTGTTTTGAAAAATGGTTGTAATTCTCTCTGGTTGCACATGGAGGTGAAAGCGTGTCTACCTATACCTCCATCTTGACAGGAAGCCTGGTCCCTACTTTTCATGACTTTGAGTCTTTCTTACCAGTCCCTTCTGGCCTGCAAAATTTCTGTGGAGAAGTCAGCTGACAGTCTTATGGGAACTCTCCTGTAGGTGACTAACTACTTTTCTCTTGCTGCTTTTAAGGTTCTCTCTTTATCTTTAACCTTTGGCATTTTAATTATGACATGTCTTGGAGTGGGTCTCTCTGCATTCATTTTGTTTGGGACTCTGTGCTTCCTGGACATGGATGTCTATTTCCTTCACCAAATTAGGAAAGTTTTCTTTCATTATTTTTTCAAATAGATTTCCTACTTCTTGCTCTTTCTCTCCTACTTTTGGCACCCCTGTGATGTGAATGTTGGAATGGTTCAAGTTGTTTCAGAGACTTCTTACAATATCCTTACTGTTTTGAATTCTTTTTTCTCTTTGCTGTTTTGAGTGGGTACTTTTTTGCTTCCTTATCTTACAAATTGCCGATTTGATTCTTGGCTTCATCCACTCTGCTGTTGATTTCCTGTAAATTTTTCTTCATTTTAGTTAGTGCATCCTTCACTTCTGACTGGTCCTTTTTTATTTTTATGCTGTTGAAGTTCTCACTGAGTTCATTGAGAATCCTTATAATGAGTGTTTAAAATCTGCATCTGATTGTTTGCTTATCTTCATTTCATTTAGCTTTTTTCTGGAGTTTTGATCTGTTCTTTCCTTTGGACCATGTTCCTTTGTCACCACATTTTGGCAGCCTCCCTTTGTTTCTATGTATTAGGTAGAGCTGCGATGACTACCTGCCTTGGTAACATGGCCTAATGTAGTAGGTGTCCTTAGGGTCTAGTGGCATAGCCTTCCCTACCACCCAAGCTGTGTACTCGAGGTGCACCCTTCATGTGGGCTAAGTATACCCTCCTTCTATAGTTGGGTCTTGATTGCTGTTGGCAGGTCAGTGGGAGGCATTTACCCAGGCCAGGCAGCTGCAAAGACTGGCTGTTACCACTGACCACCAATCTCTGCCCTCCATGGAGGATCAGCCGTGCATGGGCAGGGTGGTGGTGTTTCGATGTGATCTGTTACTGTCCACTGGGTACATAGCTCCTGGGGTTTCCTGGGTGGTACAGTCCAAGTTCAGCCCCCTGACTGTGTTTTGCCCAGGGCCACCTTAATGAGGTATAAAGAGCAGCTTGAGATCGCTGCTACTTGTGCTGGGCTTGGAGATTCCTAGGTGAAGCCAAGCTGTGAATCTAGGCTGGCTGCTGCTAGTGCTGTACTTGGGACCACTTAGCAAGATGTACAGGGACTGTGGGTTGTGGGCTTACTAAGGCCTGCTGTTGCTTGTTTGAAAGTAATTAGGAAGTTGTGATGAATCATGAGTCACGACCTGTCATTCACATGGAAAAGCAGCTTGGGCGTACCCTTAAATTGGGTGGCATTTAGTCTTTGTGGATCTTCATGGCAGGGCAAACAGTGTTAGCCAGGTTGATGGAGTCTCAGATATGGCAGCAGCCTGCTGTTCTTTGACTTTGTTGGGGGAGAGTTCAGAAATGGGACCATGGTCTCTGCATGTCTTTCTGGCAGAAAACTCTACCTCAACTCTCACCTTGATACCAGACACTTCAGTTTCTCCCTGTATGCCACTGGTGCCTTTCTTTTTTCTTTTTCTTTTTTTTTTTTAATAAAGATTTTATTTATTTTATTTTTAGACAGAGGGGAAGGACAGGGGAAAGAGAGCGAGAGCAACATTAATGTGTGGTTGCCTCTCACGCACCCCCTACTGGGGATGTGGCCTGCAACCCAGGCATGTGCCCTGACTGGGGATTGAACTGGCGAGCCTTTCGTTCACAGGCTGACACTCAGTCCACTAAGCTACACCAGCCAGGGCGCCACTGGTGCCTTTCAAGCTGTTCCTTGGTGCTGGAGCTTAGGGGGAGTGAGTCTGAGTAAGTTCTTGTGTGTGGGTTCTTTAAGAGGAACTGGTTGGAACTCTAAAAGTTTCTTCCACTGACTCAGTCCCCACTGGTTTTTACAGCCAGAAATCATGGGGACTTATCGTCCTTGGCAATGGAACCCTGGACTGTGGGGCCTGGTATAGAGCTGAGATTCCTTGCCCTGGAGGTATCCCTCCTGAATTTCTCTCTGCCACACGTGGATGTGGGACCGCTCAATTCTGTGTCTCTGCCCCTCCTACTGTTCCGGATGAATGTTGTTTCTTTAATTCTGTAATTGTCAGACTTCCATTCAACTTGATTTCTGATGGTTCTGAGTGATGGTTGTTCTATATTTCAGTTGTCATTTTGATGTGGTTGTACAGAGAGGCAAGCTGTGTTTACCTATGCCACCATCTTGACCAGAAGTCAAGACGTTTTTAGATACTGTGGATAAAGTGTTAAACAGGGCAAAAGTTTCTGTCCTAATGCATTTTAGAGTCTGTTGATTCAGTTTTTAATTGATCAGAATAATTGAGTAACATTTCTTCTACTAACCTGATGTCCGTGTTCTTGCTGGCTTCTAACACTAACTCTTACTGAAAACTGTGGGTGTGGAGGGACATGCCAGGCCTGGCTCCCCATCTCTGTTCTTGGGATATCATTGTTATGACTGCATGGGGAAAACGGGACTATTTTCAGCTTCCCCTCCTTCCTGGGACAGCTATACTATACCCCTCTTCTTATGATGTCTCCTCACCCTCCTCCAACAGAGACTTGGCAAGGAGGATGGGGTAGGGGTACTAGGAAGAAAGGGACTCCTATCCCCTGGAATTGGAAGAGGTAGACTTTGGGGGCCTGCTCTACCCATTCTCCTCACCCTGTTAAAAAGCAAAATTCAAGTGAGTCAATTTTAAAACTCATAAGAGCTTTATTCAACAGTTTGTGAGTTAGGCAGCATCTCATGCAGCAGACAGAAAGGAGCTCCAAGGAACTATTACAAAATGAAAGACTTGTAGAAAGAAAGGCACTAGGTATAAGGAAGCTGTATTAGCAAAGAGTGATTGGTTGTCTTAAGTCACTTTCCTTTACGGGATGGCAGTGGTCTGTTATGCATATTACCTCTGTAATGTTGACCAGGTGATTCCTGATTGACAGGTTTAAGATTCTGTTTCTGGGAGAAGCTTAAACTGCCATTAGGTCAAGTCTCGCTTTGGTACATGGGGCTAGCAAAAGTGACTCAATTTTGGGCTTGTTGTCTTGTTTTTAACACTTCAAACTCATCATGTCTCCTAAAAAAAAACCCAAGAAAACCTACTTTCTCTTACTCTCCTTCAGTGAATCCATGTTGATTTTTGGCAGCTTCAGGAATAAATGACATGTTCGTGGGCAAGGACCCCATCCACCTACCCTTCAGATAATAACAAAACAGCTTTTTTGTGCATTGTCTGTGTATAGATCACTTTATTTTAAATTCTGTTAATAGAATAAAAGCCGGGCTCTTTTTTTGGATTTGGTGATTTATAGCATATTATTGAAGTGATTACACCAAGTTTCGACTGTCAGAGGTTCATCTCATAAGCAAGGCCTTGGACTTTGCAATCAAATTCTTAACCTGCCAGTCACAGAGAGGGAGGGACGCATTGTTGGAATTAGTGAGGATGCAAGGTCTACTCTACATACAGTTAGTATGGAGTGAGATGTGGGTGTTTTATGCATGGTCCTGTTGAGCAGAGAATCTGAACTGTAAATGTTCCCCCTTCCTGGAGTTGATAATTGAGAGTTAACTAGAGCTATTTCCTGCTTTAGGCCGATATCACAATTTATGTATTATTTATATTTGTACCTTTTACAACAAAACAAAAGCAAGAGGTTGGCATGCAGAGGAACTGGAAGAAAGGCAATAGATTTAAAGCTGGTCTTTGTTTTAAATAGGCTGACTATTCTACACCAATGACTCATTCTTTGTGAAAGAATATGCTGTTTGGCCTTTTCAGGGGAACTACAGTGCATCCTATGATTTAGCAGTTCAATGAGGGCTTATTCATTAGTTGAACAAAGGCTTTTTCTACAAATGGGGATTATATTTTAAGCATTTTTAGAGGGAAAATGTCATTGTTCATTTTCACAGTTAATGTGGTGACCAAGGAAAATCGGCTCTTTTAGAGAAGTTTTTAAAGTACATAGGAAAAATTTTATATATGATCTTTTCTTTTTTTAAATTGGGAGACTTGTGCTGACAGAATTTGATGCATGTATAAATATTGTTTTGTTGCTTTGGAAATATTTTTATCCTAAATATCAAGCTTTCAAAAGGAGTATATGTCTTTAATTCATGATATATAATACAATTTACAAAGAAATAAAACACTTTGACTTTCTTTTTAAATACCCAAATTCTTAATGTTTCTAATGTCTTAAATTACATTAAACTATATAGTTTTATTATTTTTCATTTCCCTGTTTATTTAAAAACAATATAAGAGAATTTTAGGATTTTGATAAATTTTAAAGGTTGTTGGACAATTTAAATTTTCCCCATTGATTACTAAGATCACCTTGCATAGTTTCAGCTACTGTGGTCAATTTTACCGCTTCTACTAAATGCGGCAAAGTGAGGACTGCTAGTGGTTAATTAGGTAAATAGGATTAAGAATGGACTCTGAAAAATACAGTATCATTGCCAGGTGTCATTAATAAGCTGCTTGAGGTTACAAATTATGATATTTGAGTGAGTAGTCTTTGTTACCAGTTTTTCTCCAGCCTCATTCAGCTGCAGTGGTACAGGTAGAGAGTTGAATTTAAACAGGATTTGGTTGAGAGTCGGGAGATGGGTGTCAGGGGAGTAAACTGCAAATGCAATGGAGTAATTATAATAATAATTCACTGTGGGATTTAAGGTGAATAAGGAAAAGAAAGAATATCCAGTGATGGACAGTGAACAAGGTGGTGGCACTGGTAGACGGAATGGTCTTCGTGGTGTTGAAAGATTGTTAGAGTCTAGAGGGAATGTTCTAAAAAGAAAAGTGGTGGAAAGAAAGTATGATTTTGAAGTTGAGGTTATGAAGGGGCTTCAGTTATCTGTAATGACAGGTTCAAAAGTATGACCATGTAAATGAGAAGTTGAAGGAGGAGAAGACTGTCAGAGAAAAGGTGATACGAGTTTATTTGAAGGATCATCAATGTGAATGTTGTAATCACTAAGAATTATGTAGGATAGTGTCAGAAAGAGTGGTGGTAAGTTAGGAGCTAACAGTAAGAAAATAGAAGTAAGTAGTGACTTGGGGGGCAGCAGATACCTACAAGTTGGTATAGTGCCAGGGGTGTCCAACCCGCAGGCCACACACGGCCCAGGGTGGCTATGAATGTAACCCAACACAGAACTATAAATTTACTTAAAATATTATGAGATTTCTTTGTTTTCATTAGTGTTTGTTTATTTAATGTGTAGCCCAAGACAACTCATCTTTCAGTGTGACCCAGAGATGCCAAAAGGTTGGACACCCCTGATTATTGTCTCATGCCTCTGAAAGCCAGTCACAATGAGAATAGTACTAATGGTCCCGAGGCAGACAGTGGTACATAGCTGTGTTTAGTGAAGTGAGGAGCAGGGGAATGTCTTCTAAGAATAGGAAGTGTTCTGGGGTTCCCTCTTGATTTTTGCGGGAGTCCTTCCGATGGAGGTGAAGAATGCTACAGAAGGATTCTCTTTACCTGAGCCAAAACATGGATCAGAAGAGGTGTTTTTCTAAAACATAGGTACTCTTGTTGATTCTAGCCAAGTGCAGCCTATTGGAGGTGGGATAGGGGCAGGGAATCTTACTATTGAATCTAGGCCATCTTTTTGCCTTGGGGAGTGATGGCCTGCTAGGTTATTGTTCTGTTCTTAAGTTTCTGCTGGCATTTTTAATTCCTGCTGATCCTGGCCTGTAGGCAGTGTTGTGTTACACTGGTACTTATTTGCCTTCTGATTGTATGGAGGAGTGGTAGAAAGAAATCCACACATTGTGTATATATCAGTTTTTTGTGTGTATATATATCTTTATTTTTGTGTATATAAATACATCAACTTTATGCATTTTATCAAGTAGATACTAATCTGATTGTATGGAGGAGTGGTAGAAAGAAATCCACACATTATGTATATATCAGTTTTATGTACACGTATATATCTATGTATATTTTTGTGTATATATATATATATACATCAGTTTTATACATTTTATCAAGTAGATGCTAATCTATCAAGTAGATTAGATACCCATTAGATGCTGCTTGTTTGATTACCTTAATCTTAATATTTGTAGCGGAGTAAAATTTGCCACCCCAAATGTGTCCCTTTGGCATGTGGATTATTTTAGGCTGATTATTTTTAAGAAACAAAACTTCTAAGAAATTTTTCTTTTGATTTCCCCCTTAAGTACTTAAAAGAAGTTAAATAGGAAGCTTATTCCAGGAAAGGGAGCTATCACCATAGAAAACTGCAGAGAATTTGGAAAAAGTGTGGTGGACTGGGGGAAACTTAACAAGACCTGTTTGTTTGCGGGTTTTTTTTAAAGATATTATTTATTTATTTTTAGAGAGGGGGCCGGGTGGGAGAAAGACAGGGAGAGAAACATTGATATGAGAAACATCCATCAGTTGCCTCTTGCCCTGCAATCCAGGCATGTGTCCTTGACCAGGAATTGAACTGGAGACCAATTGTTTTGCAGGTCAGTGCCCAACCAACTGAGCCACACCAGTCAGGGCAAGACCTGTTTGTTCACATTCCTCTCTGTGTCCCTTAGTCTCTGCATGGCATGGCAAATATTCGTTCTTTTACCTCTCTGTGAATGTCTTCCCCTTTGAAGTCCTAGACCCCTCCCCGCTTCTCCTTAGCTTAGAATGTTCTATAATTTTTAGTTACCTTGCTGCCCTTTGGGCCTCATATTCTTAGGAACTTCTTGTGTTTACAAAATAAAATTTGATTTTCTTCTGTTAATCTGTCTCATGTCAGCTTAATTCTTATACCAACCAGAAGAACCTAGAAGGGTAGAAAAGAAAACTTTCCTCCCTGACACGTTCAAATGCTCAGTATCAGTGCCAATGTATTGATGACGCAGTGTCATTGTGTTTAGTATTATTAATATCTGGAAAGTATATTTTATGGGATACTATATAATAGGGATTGCTGATTACATATAATTCAGACATGTATACTCTTCTTTGGCTCTCCTTATTACATTAAAGAAAATGATGTTAAGTTGTTTAAGATTTGGATCTTAAGATTTGGGGTACTATCACCATAAGGCCTTCTTCTGCTACTATAATTTCAACCTGAAAATGTCCCAATGAGTCTTGCCCAAATTCTTAATGGAATCTAGCTTGCCTGGACCACCAACTAAAGTTCCTCCATTTCAAGAACACAATGTAAAGGCATACTCATAGACAAGCATACATATACACTTAAGTTCTTTATTTGTTCTGTTCTTGAATTTAGTAAGAAATTCCATTAAATACCGTGTACAGGGTTTGGAAACTATAAAATTCTCTCAAATACTTGGTAGCAGGTCCTTTGTGCCTGTGTAGGAGCAGATTCAAAATACATTTTGTAATATGCTTTGAATAAAGGTAAGTCCTGATTTCTGTCATGTTCAGATTGTGAGCTTTGCTATTTCTCAAATTCGAATAAAAGCAGACATACCAACTGCCTTCTGTGGTGGACCTAAACTAGATTGCTAATGAATCTCACAGCTTTTTGCTTTTTGAAAGTGAAAATCTTGAGTAAACCCTTTTTTGTAAAACTTTTGAAAATGACCGTAGTATTTATTTCTCGAAGCATGCAGTATATTTAATCTGGATATTGTAGAGTCTACAAGCTTCTATCTTTAGTTTAAAAATAGAGTTAATTACTATACTATATCTGTCTTCAACTTAACTATGTGATTGATTTTTTGGCAAAAGTTTTATCTGAGAACAAGTAAAAACTAGTTATAGATTAACATTTAGGAAACTATAACAAATATGAACACTACTAAAGAATTTCTGATATGCTAGACCAAGATTATTTTGATATTGTCTATGATAAAATATTTGCCAAATAGCTGGTGGAGAGAAGATATAAAATAAGTTCTGTTCTTGACAAAAGTTGTCACTGTGTATTAAAGTAATGCTAACTGCAGTACCCAACAGCCCCCAAATTCAGTGACAAAATATACTAAAAGCTCATTTTTTAAAAAGATTTTATTTGTTTTTAGAGAGAGGGGAAGGGAGGGAGAAAGAGAGGGAGAGAAACAATATATGGTTGCCACTTGAACGCCCCCTACTGAGGACCTTGCCTGCAATCCAGACATGTGCCCTGACTGGGGAATCGAACCAGCAACCCTTTGGTTCACAGGCCCGCACTCAATCCGCTGAGCTGTACCACCCAGGGCTAAAAGCTCATTTCTCACTACATAACAGTTTAATGTGAGCTTTCCTTACCAGACAACCTTTCTTCAATAAGTGAGTAGGAATTCAGGCTACTTTATTTTGTGCTATACTGTACCTAATGCTGTTTCCAGTTATTTCCTGCCAGCCATTCTGAAGGGAAAAGAGCAGGTAGGACCCTAGCTGGTTCACTTATCTACTGCTCACATTTTTCAGCTTGAACAAGGTTATGTCACACCTAGCCTGGATGAGATGCTGGGAAATTTAGTCTAGATTAGTATTCAGGATAGTGAGAAACGTGTTTGGTCAATGACTGTCAAACTGTGCAAGAGTAAAATTGTTTTTTCAATTAAAATCTCTGAACATTTAAAAACTTTTCTTTTTTAAAACTGGTTACATGATTGATAAACTGTTAGGAAGGGTTTTGGGGAAGGTTGTATATTTTAGTGAACAGATTATTCCCCAGCACCATATACTTTTTTTTTTTTTCTTAATATTTGGTAGTGGTGAGGCATGTGGGATGAGGAGACCAGGTATGGTAGACATTTAGGGGAAATCATCTGAAAACAGGCTGTAATGATTTAAAATCACAGGGCTTTTCTTTTGGAAGACTAAGTCAAATAGTTTTTTTCTTTGGAAACAGGGTCATTGATGTCCATGCTCTTGTGTCTGTGCTCATGTTTGTTTGTGAGAGACAGCAGTTTGGGTTAAAAAGGTTATTAAGATATTTTTATGAAGGCTTGTGATAAATTTGAACTGTAGTTTAAAATAACTCCTTTTTTTTAATGTGTTGGGAGATGTCTAATTCAACTCTAAGAATTCTATCAAATGTTGTTAAATACACATTTATTTCATTGAACTTATATTAGCCTAAGGTAAATGGTAAAATAGATTAATAACTATTATCTTAATAAACAACCTAAATTACAGCACCACAAACTGATCCATAAAAGAGAAAAAGAACATAACATACTAATTGAATCATAAGTTAGTTGCTTATCCCATTGTAACAGAAGTTAAAATAAGCTTTTGAAAATATATTAGTATTATCCATTTTTTATGGCAAAATATTTTGTGTGTCAGTACTCTGAGAGCATTTTTTACTTATCTGCCTAGCTGCTGCCAGAGTCAGCAGAAGGATTCTTCCTCATTTACCTTGTTATCTTGTAAGAAATAGGTAAATTATCTTCTTATCCATGATTTAGGGAAAAACTAGCCAAAGAATCAGGACTCATTTTTAGTAGCTGGATACTGGACTATCCCAATATTGGGTAAAATAGCACAAAATAATGGATGTATAAATAATATCAAGCTGTGAACTTGATTTTATATGATAATTAAAATAAGCAGGGAAATTCCAAGAGCTCTAAAGTCCATTAACCAAATAAAGAACTTAAGTGTATATGTATGCTTGTCTATGAGTATGCCTTTACATTGTGTTCTCGACATGGAGGAACTTTAGTTGGTGGTTCAGGCAAGCTAGATTCCATTAGGAATTTGGGCAAGACTCACTGGGACATTTTCAGGCTGAAATTATAGTAGCAGAAGAAGGCATTGTGGTGATAGTACCCCAAATCTACCAAATGGTGAGAATCGAAAACCTTGGCATATTACACTGTAAAACTTTCTAGCCTTTGTGGTAGACTCTTATTAAATATATGTTGGATGGTATTGTACTTTCACTTTGCTAAAGCTAGCTTTTAAAATGATAAAGTAGTAAATGTATTAGTTTTTTTTTTTCTAAGTTCATCATTGTTACTTTTCCATTTCAAAATCATTGGAGCTTGTTCCACTGATACTACAATCTTTTAGTTCTGATTTAATTTTGAAAATTTCAAACTTAAAAAAATGTTGAAATAATTGTACAAGGAATACATACATCCTTCTCCCAGGTTTACCATCTTTTACCATTTTACACCTCCCCCAACACACATTTTTGGGGAACCATTTGAAAGCAGGCTGTAGATATCATGAAAAAATTGGTGCTGAATACTTCAGCACACATCTTCTAAGAATATGCACATTTTTCTAAATAACTATAATAGTGTTTCAGCCCTAAAAAATGAACATTAATAATATCATTTACTGTACAGTCCATAATAAAATTTCTCCAGTTCTAAAAAATTTTGTTTGCATTTGGTTATCAGGTCTCTTTTAGTGTCTTAACTTCCAGGCTTCCCCACCCTCCAACTTTTTCTGTTTTAGAATTACATTACCTTTTTTTCACATGTCTAGGTCAGTAACTTATAGAATGTCCCACATTCTCAGTTTTTCTGACTGGTTTTTCGTGATTAGATTCAGTTAACATATTTTGGCAAAATACTGCACAAGTGAAGGTCAGTGTTCCTTAACTGTGTCACAACAGAAGGCATCTAATAACCAAGTTGTCCTAGTATTGGTAATGCTTAATTTTATCACTTGGTAAATGAAGTGGTAATCACTATATTGTTCGACTCTGAAGCAACCTTTGTTCTCTGTAATTATTAAACAATCAGTGGAAGGGCACTTTTAGAGACTATGAATATCCTGTTACCTCACATCTTTCACTCAATGGTTTTAGTACCCATTGATGATCCTGGCCTACATTAACTAATATATGTGGGGTTGTAAAATGGTATCTTTTAAGTCTGTCATTTCTTTCACAATTCACATGTATTGATTAGAATTTTACAGCTGTTGCAATCTTGACTCCCTAATAAAAACTAATTTAAAGTTTAATTCAGAACTGTTATATCAGTGTAGGTAGATTATCCATAATTTCTACCTGCCAGTTTAGATTTATATTGTATTTAATTCGCATTTTCAATGAAATCGGTTACTGGTGTCCACTTTAGGCTCTAGGTTTTTATTAAACTACCTGCGGTGTTGCTAATTATAATTCTATGGATGAAACTACTTAGGGATTTTCAGTGATTCCCCTCACACCCATGTCTTGGCATTTTATTTGGACAGTTCTCCTAATTACGGTTACTAGATTGAATTATAAAATATGTTCATGAGCTAAGGAGGACCCTAACAATGGAGAAGTGTGTGAACTTTGAGAGAATGGAGTAAACTTTTAAATGACTGAACTAAATTGAACAGCTACCTGGATATAGAACCAATTCAGTTAAGGATAAATTAATCATTGTTTAATTATAAATGAAGAAAAATGGTGGTAAAATAGTTTTCAGTTTATAAAGCATTTGCTTGAATTATATATTAATTAAATTTACACTGCCTGCTTTTACTGTACCAGGAAGCATGTTTCTGTGTCACTTTTCTGAGACCAGTTGGTATTCATTGAAGGAATTCAAGCCAAATATAACATTATATTAGCCTAACTGTAGTTCAGATTGAGGTGGCTTTGTACTTTGCAGAATAGGAATTTAATGTGTTTGAAGGGAAAAAAAGTGTTCTCTTTTTTTTGAGGTGACTCCATACTGCTTTCCACAGTGGCTGCACCAATCTGCATGCCCACCAACAGTGCACAAGAGTTTTCTTTTTTCTATATCCTTGCCAATACTTGGTATTTGCTGATTATTTTTAAAATATTTAATTTATTTTAGAGAGGCCAGGTAGCTCGGTTGGAGGAAGGGAGGGAGAAAAACATAATTGTGTGGTTGCCTCTCATGTACCCCCAACTGGGGACTTGGCCTGCAACCCAGGGATGTGCCCTGACTGGGAATTGAACCAGCGACTCTTTGGTTTATAGGTTGGCACTCAATCCACTGAGCCACACCAGCCAGGTGAAGGGAAAATTTTTAATTACAAAATGAAGTAAATTGCAGTATTAAGTTGTTCTGTATGTCCAAAGTGGGAAAGGTTGGGAAAGTTAAACTCAGAATAAATTATAATTTTTGTTCTTTTTTAGAATTCACAAATCATCTATATGATAAAGATCTAGAGGTCAGTGATGTTTTATTGAGGGAGAACTTAGTAACCTACCAGGTTTGAAAATTAGAATGACAGCATAATTTCTTTCCTATATTACTTAAGACAGTTAAATTTTCACTTATAAGATAATTATAAATGTGACATAATGATATTTCTTCTTTGTGTTTTAGACTATCCCCATAAATATGGTCCACAGGGAGGCTGTGCAGATCATTCAGTATTTGAAAAGATGAGGAAGTATCAGATGACTGGTGTAGAGGAAGTAACACAGGTAAGGATTTTTAAACTAGCTTGCATTTAAGAAATAGAAATGAACTTGAGAATGTGTTTCTGCATTAAAATGTATGTTCTAACCCTGGCCAGGTAGCTCAGTTGGTTAGGGTGTTGTCTGATGTACCAAAGGTGGCAGGTTCAATCTCCAGTCAGGGCACATATAAGAGACAACCAATGATGCATAAATAAGCGGAACCACAAAGAAATTTTTCTCTCTCCTCCCCTCCCTTTCTCTCTCTAAAATCAGTTTTTCAAAATTAAAAAAAATATATGTTCTACAATTTCTGAAAGATTTACAACACTGTGGAGAAATACTGATATTTTTAATGCTCTAAGGGGCCAGTTAACTTGCCTGTAATAAAGACATGGTCCTGAGATTTGAATACAAATCTGTGTGACTCAGTAAACATTATACTACATATCCAAAGCATACCCAGTCTTACATGTTTTTTCATAAAATTTAAAAAACATTCAGTCTGAACTTGTGCTTTCTATAAATGTAAGTGTTTGTATTAGTGTAAAAACTAAACTCGCCAACTTCCCCTTGTTTGTCTCATACTTCCTGGTTTAACACAGAAAGTTGTCTGTCTTTAAGCAAACTGAGATCGTTAGACACCCTAATAATAACCTCAGTGCTGTTGATATTTTAATTTTAAGATTTTTTACCATTCGATTATTGTTCTTTTATTCTTTTTTTGACCTCCTTTTTCCTGTTATAGGTATAGGTTTATAGTTATTCAAAACACAAGTTTAAAATGAAAAAAAAATTATGGTAAAACATTTATCATATAGTTTAGCCATTCTTTCTAAAAGTAGTAGGATACTGTAATGTTTGTTGAGCTACTTGACTTATAAATGCAGATTTGTGTAATCATCTGCAACATGGTACAAACAATCCGATTTCAGGTGGGCCTTTCAAATATAAGTGAAATTTTATTCTTGCATTCATTGAACAGTTGTGTATGATTGTCTGCCGTATTTCAGAGACTGGCAGGTTCTAGGAACATGTGGAGATCATGACAGATGGTTATCCTCTAAAACTTTATAGTTTAATTGGAGACACAGAAACAATCGAGGGTAAGGGACAGAAGAAGATTAAGCATAGGGCGATACTCTCTATAGATAGGAGGAATTGATAACCTAACTTGGGAAGTAATTGAGGACAGTAATCATAAACTGAAAGAATAAGCAAGAGTTAGGTTGGTCCTGAATAGATGGAAGGACAGGAGAAACAGTATACAGGTGTACCTTGTTTTATTGCACTTCACAGATGTTGTCTTTTACCAGTTGTCTTTTACCAGTTGAAGGTAGGACTATGAACAACAAAATGATTATGACTTGCTTTATTGCCATACCTGCTTTATTGATGGTGGTCTGGAATTGAACCTATAAAATCTCTGGGGTATGTATGCCTGTATACAAAGGCCAGTGAGATAGTAAGACTAGTAAATAATTTTTTTTAAAGATATTATTTTATTTATTTTAGAGAGAGGGGAAGGGAGGGAGAGAAACATCAATGTGTGGTTGCCTCTTGCGTGCCCCTTACTGAGGACCTGGCCCGCAACCCAGGCATTTGCCCTGACTGGGAATTGAACTGGCCACCCTTTGGTTGAGAGACCAGCCCTCAGTCCACTGAGCCACACCAGCCAGGGTGTAAAGAATTTTTAACTCTAAGGTAGGGCGTAAGATTAGAGACTGGGAGACTAATTAGAAGTTATTGCAGTTATGCAGTAGAGAAGTGATAGTGGTTTGTACTAAGGTATCAGAAATGTGGAGAGGACAAGACTATAGACTGCTAGATATAGTAAACAGTGGCTAGATATAACATTAACATACAAAAATAGGTCACATTTCTTTATATCCAGCAGTAGACTACCCAAAATGAGATGAAAGAGAAGATATCATTAATAATAGTATCAAGAATATCCTGTATTGAAGAATAAATGTAACAAAGAATTATAAAATATTTAAGGAAAATTATAAAACTCTATAAGATATATTAAAGATTACTTTTATTATTTTTAAAAATCCTCATTGAGGATATGCTTATTGATTTGAGAAAGAGAGAGAGAGAGAGAAAAAGCATTGAATGGTTGTCTTCTGAATGCCCCTCAACGGGGGATCAAACCTGCAACCTAGGTAATGTGCCCTTACCGTGGATCAAACTTGCATCCTTTTTGGTGTATGAGAAGATACTCCAACCAACTGAATCATCTGGCCAGTTGGTTCAGATTAATTTTAAACAAATGGAGAGAAATACCTCGTTAACAGAAAATACTGTATTATAAAAATACCAATTTTTTTCCATATTGATTTATAGGCTCAATATAATTCCAATACAGATTACAAAAGGGTTATTGACAGCACTTAGATGGATCTAAACTGTTATACAGAAAAGTAAAGACTTTAGAAGAAGTAGGACCTATCTAAAAAGGTGATGAGTAAGCCTTTTCACAAAGATGACACCAAAAGTGAAGAAGGAAGCCCCTGCCCTTCCCAAAGCCAAAGCCAGAGCAAAGGCTTTCAAGGCAAAGAAAATGCTGAAAGGTTTCCACAGCCACACAAAAAAGGAGATTTGCATGTCATGTACCTTCCACTGGCCAAAGACACTGTGGCTCCCAAGGCAGCCTAAATATCCTCTGAAGAGTGCCCCCAGGAGAAACATGCTTGGACCACTATACCATCATCAAGTTCTCCCTGACTACTGAGTCAACCGTGAAGAAGATAGAAGACGACAATACACTTGTGTTCATCACTGTGGATGTCAAGGCCAACAGCACCAGATCAAAAAGGCTATGAAGAAGCTCTGTGATCATGCCTGATGAAGAGAAGGTGGCATATGTTCAACTTGTTCCTGACTATGATGCTTTGGATGTTATGAACAAAACTGGGACCTTCTAAACTGAGTCTAGCTGGCTAATTCTAAATATAAAAATTCTACATTGTAAAAACATAAAAATAAAAGTGATGAGTAGGAAAGAGGGATTTGCCCTAGAAGTATCAAAAACATGTTATAATAATTGTGAGTGTGATATTAGCATAGGAATGAACAAATTCACCAGAGGAGTAAAATTGAGTGCTCAGGAAGACACCCATACATATATGAAACTTTGTTATATGGTAGAGTTGGAATCCCAAATCGGTGAGGAATAGTAGAGATGATTGAAAAAATGGAGCCAGAAAAAAGTGTTTACCCATTTGGAAAAGGATGAAGTTGGATCTCTATTTCTTACTATATTTAAAACAAAACTCCAGATGGATAAAGTATTAAATGTCTAAAATGAAAACTTTGAAACTCTTAGTAGAAAATGTAAGTAGTCAGTTCCCTTTCCAGCTGTAATTAAGTAACTGGTATCCAACTATCTTTCTTGCAGAAGTCAACTAGAAAACAAAATATATGAAACGGTTGTTTTCAGATGTTGGAAACAGGCAATGCAGGATTGTGATTCTTGAGAAAGGAGATGTATCTCTGTAATTTCCGTGATTTTTTGACCGGAGGCAAAATTTCAGGTATTGCACAAGGAAAGGGACCTCAAGAAGAGCAAGAAGCGCACAAGTCTTACTGAGTTGAAGAAACAGGTAACAGCTCAAGGAGTCAGAGTATAAGAGGAAATAGCTACACTGAGAAAATGATCCAGATATCTGCACAAGGGTTTTCTTGAGTCTTAGATGCATACTCAGCTATATATGCACAGAGTAAAATTCTATGAGGAAACTACCAGGAAAAGAAAAAGTGCTGTGGAATGAATGTACTATTAGAAAATATACTTGGTAGTGTTCCCAAGCCATTTTAGGAATAAGCTAAATTCACCCTAGAGTTAAAGGCTATAGGAGACTTGCTGTAACTAAGCTGAAAAACCAAACTTCAAAAAGATCAAGGTGACTTTCAGGTAAATTAGCTGCCTGTCAGAACAAAGTTTAATAATACTTGTTGAAAGAGTACACAGAATGCAGATGCTCAATAATGTAACATTCGCAATGTCCAGCATTTACAAAGCGTTACTAGATGATAAAAAGTTGAAAAATATGATCCATAATCAGAAGAAAACCTACCAGATAGAAACAGAACCAGAAATTACAGGTATTAGCACGGACCTTAAAATATCTATTATAAATACGTTCAAAGGCTAACAGAAAAACATGAAAACAAACAGGAGAGAATAGAAATTATAAGAAAGAACTAAATGGAACTTACAGAACTGAAAAGTACATTTTCTGAAATGAAATATTTAATAGGCTTAAAAGCAGATTAATTACTGGAGAAGACAGTGTGGGTAAGCTTGAATAAAAGACAATAAAACAATAGAAGCTATCTAGGTCTAGAGAGAAAAATGCAGAAAAAATATTTCAAATATTAATGTCTCAAATTTTTAAATATGAAGAATTTAATTTGTGGTCCAAGAAGCACAACGAAACCCAGGTAGAACAGATACACACACGCGTGCGCGCGCACACACACACACACACACACACACACACACACACACACAAAGACATACCAGGGCACATTATAATCAGATGATTGGAAACCATTGTAAATGAGAAAACCATAAATAAAAGTAGCCAGAGAAAAGAAAGATACATTTATATGTAGGAGAACAAATGTAAGAATAACTGCTGACTTCTCCTTACACAGTGCAAACTGAAGATTACATAATGACATTTTCAAAATGTTGGGGGAAAAAACTACCAAACTAGGGTTTTGTATTCTGTGAAAATAATTTTCAAAAATGAGGGCAAATTAAAGATCCTTTTAACACAAACAAAAGCTGAGAGAATTTGTCTGTAGGAGATCTACACTGCAAGAATTGTTAACAGAAATTCTTCAGGAAGAAAAAGGATAGGTGATTGTAACACAGATTTATACAAAGAAATGAAGAGCATAACACAGTAAATACGTAGATAAATATAAAGGACATTTTTTTCTCGTTTCAAAATTTATTTAGAAGAGATGGAAAAAGGCATTTCATGCAAATGGAAAGGAAAGAAAGCTGAGGTAGCAATACTTATATCTGACTAAGAAGACTTTAAAACAAAGGCTTTAGTAAGAGACGAAGGGGACACTATTGTAATTATAAAGGGAGAAATCCAACAAGACAATATAACCCTTGTAAACATTTATGCATACAACATAGGAGCACCTGAATATGGAAAGCAAATCTTGATATAAAGGGAGAGATTGATAGTAATACAGTCATAGCAGGGGATTTAAAAAATATATATGTTCATTGATTTTAGAAAGAGGGAGGGAGAGAGAAACATTGATATGAGAGGGAAGTGTTGATTTGTTGCCTCTCATACATACCCCGACCATGGACTTAATCCTCAGCCCAACCATATGCCTTGACTGGAAATTGAGCCTCCAGTCCTTTGGTGCATGGGATGGTGCTCCAACCAACAGAGCCACACCAACCAGGGCCATAGTAGGGGATTTTAATACCCATTGACATCAATGGATAGATCTTTCAGACAGAAAATAAGCAAGGACATGGTGACCTTAAACAACACACTAGATATGGATTTAACTGATTATGTTCAGAGCATTTTATCCCAAAGCAGCAGAATATGCATTCTTTTCAAGTGCACATGGAACATTTTCTAGGATAGACCACATGTTGGGACACAAAACAAATCTCAGTAAATTTAAGAAGACTGAAATCATATCAAGTATGTTCTCTGACCATAATGGTATGAAACTAGAAATCAATCACAAGGGAAAAAACCTTGAAAAACACACAAAAACGTGGAGGCTAAATAACATGTTACTGAATAATGAATGGGTTAACAGTGAGATCAAGGAAGAAATCAAAAGTTATTGAAACAAATGAGAATGAGAACACAAACAGTCAAATTTGTGGGACACAGTGAAAGCAATCCTAAGAGAGAAATTCAGAGCATTATAGGCCTTCCTCAAGAAATAAGAAAAAATCTCAAATAAACAATCTAACTGTACCCTTAAAGGAACTTGAAAAACAACAACAAGCAGCCCAAAGTAGTACAAGGAAGGAAATAATACAGATCAGAGCATAAGTAAATGAATTAGAGTCTAAAAAATTTACAAAAGATCAATGAAACCAAGAGCTTGTTCTTTGAAAAGATAAAATTGACACAATTTTAACTAGACACAGCAAAAAACAACAAAAAGTAAAGGACCAAAATATATAAGATCAGAAGTGAAAGAGAAATAACAAGTGACATCAAAGAAATTCAAAGGGTTATAATAAACTCTTATAAACAACTACATGACAACAAATTGGGCAATCTGGAGGAAATGAATACATTTCTAGAAAATTAAAATCTTCTAAAACTGAATCAAGAAGAATCAAAGAATCTGAACAGACAAATTATAACTAATGAAATTGATGCAGAATAAAAAAACACACAACAAACAAAAGTCCTGGGCTGGGTATTTTCACAGGTGAATTTTTACCAAGCATTCAAAGAAGACCGAACCTCATCCTTCTCAAATTATTCTAAAAAATTCAAGATTAGGGAAGGTTGCTGAGGTCATCTTAAAAAACCAGCAGTATCTCAATTCCAAAACCTGATAAAGACACTACAAAGAAAGAAAATTATAGAACAATATCCCTGATGAACATAGATGGTAGAATGCTCCACAAAATATTAGCAAACTGGTTGTAGCAATACATTAAAAAGGTCATACACTATGGGATTTATTCTAGGAATGCAAAGTTGGTACAGTATCCATGAATCAATAAACATGATACACCACACAAACAAAATGAAGGACAAAATCACATGATCGTATCAATAGATGCAGAAAAAGGATTTGGTAAAACCCAGCACTAATTTATGATAAAAACTCTCAGCAAAGTGGGAATAGAAGGAACGTACCTCAATGAGATAAAAACCATCTATAAAAAACTCACAGCCAACATCATTCTCAGTGGGTAAGAACTGAAGTATTTCCCTTAAGTTCGGAACAAGACAGGGATGTCTGCTGTCACCGCTTTTTTTTTTTTAAATCGTCACTCAAAGATATGTTTATTGATTTTAGAGAAAAACATCGATGTGAAAGAGAAACATCAGTCAGTACCTCCTATATGTTCCCCAGCCAGGAATTGAACCCTCAGCCTAGGCATGTGCCCTGACAGGAATCAGACCCTCAACCTTTTTGGTGTATGGAATGATGCTTCAGCCAACTGAGCCACAGCCTGGGCTGCTTTCACCATTCATATTCAACATAGTACTGGAAGTTCTAACCAAAGCAGTCAGACAAGAAATAAAAGGTATCCAAATTGGAAAGGAAGAAGTAAAACTCATTATTTGCAGATGACATGACACACTACATAGAGAACCCTAAAGATTCCATCTTTAAAATCATTAGACTTGACCAATGAATTCAGTAAAATAACAGGTTACAAAATAAATATCCAGAAATTAGTTGCTTTTTCATACACCAATAATGAACTATCAGAAAGGGAAACTAAGAAAACAATCCCATTCACATTTGCTTCAAGAAGAATAAAATACCTAGGAATAAATTTAACCAAGGATGTAAAAGACCTGTACTCAGAAAATTATAAGACGCTGAAGAAAGAAATTTAGGAAGATACAAATGAGTGGAAACATATACCGTGTTCATGGATAGGAAGAATTAACATCATCAAAATGTTCATACTATACCCAGCTATCTATAGATTCAACACAATTCTTATCGAGATACTAATGGAGTATTTCACACAACTAGAACAAATATTCCAAAAACTTATACGGAACCACCAAAGACCCTGAATAGCAACAGTAGTCTTGAGAAAAAAGAACAAAATTGGAAGAATCATACTACCTGATACCAAATTATACTACAGTGCTGTAATAAAACAGCATGGTACCAGCATATAAACAGACATATACATCAGTGGAACAGAACAGAGAGCCCAGAAATAAACCCGCACCTTTACAGTCAATTAATATTTGACAAAGGAGGCAAAAACATACAATCGGGTAAAGGTAGTCTATTCAATAAATGGTGTTGGGAATATTGGACAGATATGTGCAAAAACAAAACAAAACAAAACAAAACTAGAATACCTTCTTTCATCATATGCAAGAATAAACTCAAAATGAATCAAAGACTTAAATATTAGACCCAAACCATAAAAATCATAGAAGAAAACATAGGCAGTAAAATCTCAAACATTTCTTATAACAATATTTTTTTCTAATATATTTGCTTGAGTGAAGAAAACAAAATAAAAAATGGGACTACATCAAACTGAAAAGTTTTTGCACAGCAAAGGAAACCATCAATAAAATGAAAAGACAACACACTGAGTAGAAGAAATGTTTGCTGATTATACACCTGATAAGAGGTTAATCTCCAAATATACGAGATGAAGAACTTACACAACTCAACACCAGAAAGACAATCAATCCAATTTAAAAATTGCCAAAGGACCTGAATAGACACTTTTGCAAAGAAGACGTTCAGATGGCCAGTAGACATGTGAAAAGATTCTCAACGTCACTTATTGTGAAAGAAAAGCAAATTAAAACAATGAAATATCACTTCATACCTGCCAGAATGGCTATCTTCAGTAAATCAAATAATAATCATTGACCAGGATGTGGAGAAAAGAGAACCCTCAAACTCTCGTGCGCTGTTGGTGGGAATGCAGATTGGTGCAGCCATGGTGGAAAGCAGTATGTAAATACTCAAAAAATGAGAAATGGAACTGCCTTATGACCCAGTAATTCCAGTTCTGGGAGTTTACCTACAAATACCCAAATCACTAATTCTAAAGAGTATATGCATGCCTATGTTCATTGCAGTGTCATTTATAATAGCCAAGATTTTGACGCTGCCCCAATGTCCATTGGTAGATGAACGAATAAAAAAACCATGGTACATTTTACACAGTGGAGTACTACTTGGCCGTAAAAGAGAAGGAATTCTTACCCTTTGGGGTAGCATGGAAGGACCTGGACAGCACTACGCTAAGTGAAATAAGCCAGTCAGAGAAAGACAATATGATTTCACATGTATGTGGAACCTAATGAACAGAATGAACTAATAAGCAAAATAGAGACAGAATCATAGAGAGCAGACTGACTGACAGCTGTCAGGGTGGGGGCATTGGGTGGCGGGCGGTGGAGTGGGATTCTACCAAAAAGGAGAAAAAGAAAAAATGTGGACACAGACAACAGTGTGGTTGATTAGTGGGGGCAGGAGTGTGGGGGGAGTTGGAGGAGGGTATGATGGGATAAATGGTGATAAAAGGAGACTTGACTTGGGGTGGTGAGCACAGAATAAAGTGTACAGATAATGTGTTGTAGAATTGTGCATCTGAAACCTGTATAATTTTGTTAACTAGTGTTACCCCAATAAATTCAATAAAAAGGAAAAAAATGAAATATTTATTTAGGAGATAATTAAAATTTCAGGAGAAAATTAAATATGAACAAAAGAAGCTAGTGGAAATTATAGACTTGCAAAATAGAACAGAAATTAAGAATTTAATGGATATAGATCTAAATGGCATGTTACAAGAAAACAGTGAATCAATAAGAAACAAAAGGATAGAAAATACTGAAAAGCACATAAGAGACATGGGTGATACATTAAAAAAAAATCTAACAGGTGTATAATTGATAGAGAAAAATGAGAGTGAAATAGGGACAATAATGGCAGAGAATTTTCCAAATATCACAAGATATCAAACAACAAATTCAGTAAGCCCAGTAATTAGAGCAGAATAAATACTTTATAATGAATAACACCTACACATTATTTAAAAAATCTAAAAACCAGTGGTACACTCTTAAAAGCACCAATAAAAAAAAAGCCCAGTAAACTTCAAAGAAGCAACAGGAAAAATGACAGCTCATTTCTCATTGGGAACAGTTGAAACTAGAAGACAGTAGACTGTTTTGCAACAGAGACAATACAGAATGATGTACTCGGTGTAAACAGGTAACAGTAAAATGAAGACAATACTTAAGAGAAGGTCAAACATGGAGTTGCCAAGGGAGAATGAAAATGTAAATTTGGAATTGTGGTTTAAATTTTAATTTGAATTCTCTATTACTGTGTCATCAAAATTCCTTTAAAGTGGTGCTTTAAAAATTTTTTTTAAAGTATTTATTTATTTATTTATTTATAGAAGGGAAGGGAGGGAGAAAGAGAGGGAGAGAAATATTGATGTGAGAGAAACAGTGACTGGTTGGTTCTTGCGTGTGCCCCGAATGGGGACCAGACCCACAACCCAGGCGTGTGCCCTGACCAGGAATCAAATTTGTGAACTTTCGTTTTGTGGGATGAGGCCGAACCAACTGAGCCACACTGGTCAGGGCTAAAGTGGTACTTTTAGATGTTAACAAATGTTTAAGTGCTTGGATTCCATTGCGGTGCTAATTCTTTAAATACTTACTGAGCATTTAGTTTGCTTGCCAGGTCTGTGTTAGGTGGTAGCAATATAGTGAAAAGCAAACATGAAGATAGTGTCTTCTTTCTAGAGCTAATGTTAATAGTGGTTGAAGTAATAGTTGTTGGGCTGCGAACAAAAATTAATCAAATAACCACATAATAAACTGTACGGTTACTCTATGTAAGGATAGGCACATGGTTCTATGAAGTGGTATAATGGATGAATTAACCTTTGCTAAGTTTGAATGAGGATGTTAACTAGATCAGGAGAGGTAACAGCATGTGCAAAGACTGGCAGGGGACAGACTGTGTTGGAGGAGTAGAAAGAAGGCCCGTCTAGCTGTATATAGAGAGCTAGAGTTGGTACTATAGTAGTGTCTCTCTGTGAAGTAACATGGAATTGGAAGAAACTGGACAGGTAAGTAAAGTTTGCAGTGCTGATTTGTTGGCACATATAGGATTTAAGGCTTCTTTATCCTTAGAGCAATAGGAAGTCATTGAAATACATGCAGGTGGGTAATATTTTCAAGTTTGCATTTTGAAAAGATTGCAGTATAGAGAATAAAGACCAATAGTGGATATGGATAGATTGTATTGTTCTTATTGCAGTACTCTAGGTGATATGTGATGGTAACTTGGGCTTATGTGATGGAGCCAGAGGTAATAGGCAGGTTCCTTAGGTATTTAGGAGACACATTTGACAAGGGTAGGTGATAGATTGGGTTTATAGAGGTGAGGTGGGAGAAGATATCAAGGTTTTATAAATACATATCAGACTTGCTTTATGTTCAAATGATTACATGTTAATAGGTATGTTTTGAAAATGTTTAAAAATGAAAGAATCACTTGAATAAGTAATAAATCACCTATATAGATGTTCTGCATGTGATTTTATGTTATATGCATGTGATACTTATGAAGAATTTTTAATGGCATGGAGAAATGCTTTTGGCGTTAATAATAAAGCAGAATATGAAATTGTTTGTGACATTTACTCTTAAGTATATAAAATTACAATAGTGAAGCATGCCAGTGATTAGAAATTACCCTCTTTTTGACTTAGCCACCTAAAGAAGAGCATGCTATTAATGGACCAGAACTCTTGAGGAAAAAACGTACAACTTCAGCTGAAAAAAATACTTGTCAACTTTATATTCAGACTGATCATCTGTTTTTTAAATATTATGGAACACGAGAAGCTGTGATTGCCCAGGTATTTATAATTTTCCTACTATTTTAGGAGTTCTTATATCATTATAGAAATATTTTCCCCTAAGAAGTAAAGTTAGCACATAGCTCATTTTGGAAAAACAAAGAGTATATATTTTCAACTGTGATATGATAAAATATTTAAAAGTACCCAGATAATTGAGAGACCAGTTAAGATATTTTAGTATCATTGTAAGAAAATGATTTTTTGAAAGAGATGACACTGGAGCTTAGCTTTGAAAAGAGGATCGGGTTTTCATTTGTGGTCTTCAAAGAGGGAAGGATAGAGGAATTGTTCCAACAAGAAGCATTTATTTTCTATTCTGTATACTCATTGTACTTAGCACTTTCTAAGTTATTAATGTGCATTTGTGTCTTCTCAACCCTTATTAAAGTATAAAATTTTTGGTTATACCTTTCAGTATGTTCATCATGTTGAAGGTATCCACTGTTTTTTTGAATGCATTTTGACTCTTAAGGATTTGAGACTGAGAGGAGGGTGCACACTACTAGTATAATGGTGAACTCATTTTGGTAGTGGTGATGAGGTTAAATTTTGACGTGTTTAAAAGCCAGATGGTCGTTCCCTTAGGATATTGAAAGTGTAGAGTTGGAACTTGGGAGAGGTTTGAGCTTTCTGCATAGAGCTTATGGGTATAAAAGAGATAGTTAAAATAAGGAAAGAGAATGAAAGGGAGAGAATGAAATCAAAAAGGAAGAAACTGGGAGATGATATCTATATACAGTGAATAGGATAAGAAAAAGAAACTGTGGGCTAAACCATGATTAAAGAGGTAGGATTAAAAACTAACCAAGGAAGAAACCAAAGTTCATTACAAAATGCATAGTCAAGAGTGTCATCTTACAGAGATATCAAAGAGAATGATTATATGTGTTACATGTCAGGAATCCTTCGCAGTGTATACATATATCAAATCATCCTGCTGTGCTCTTTAAATATCTTACAGTTTTATTTATCAATTATATCTCAGTAATGCTGGAAAAAATAGAATGAGTACAAGAGGTAGTTGATTTCTAGTTACTAGATTATTGATGAGCTTTAGGCAAGCTCTCGATAGAGTTATAAAGATAAAAACATTGCAAACGGTAAGGAATGGATTGGCAGAAGCAGTGAGAGTTTTAAGAAATGTGAAAAATAGAACAAAATGTGGTGACTTACAATAATATGAAATATTTGGGAGTGAAAGGAAGATAAGGATTACCCACAAAGTTGGTTGAAAAGGAAAATCATCCAGTAGAGAAGAAATGTAAGATATGTATAAGTGAAAGAAAAAGTGATGGGAATAAGTGTTCTTGAAGATGCAGTAAGGACTAGTGTCAGGAATAAAGAAAAGTTATCCTATAAGGAAGAACTATCCTTTGAGGGATGTATAAACAGATAAAGATGGGAAGTCAAGATGAACTCTCAGTAAAGTATGAAGTGTAATCATCTGTGAAGAAATGGTTGAACCACCACTGTTGAGAAATGGAGTAGAGGATTGTTAGGTCAAACTAAGGTTAGACAGCATGAATTTTTAATGGGCCCTCTCAGCACTGTTGCGACTTTTCTTTATCAATGTTTGCTAACCTGGGCTACTTTTGAAATTATTATCATTAATGCTTTTACTTGACTATTTGACTATTTTATGTTTATATAATTTTTTTGAAAATAGTGTATATATGTGTATATACACACATATATGTTTTCATGTTAATGGTAGCAAGTGCTTTTTGTAAATGAAGATGGGAAGATTTCAGAGGGGTTTAGAAGCCAGAGAGTTAGTCATCTAGGTAAACAGAGGATCATTTTGTTTTCTATCACCATGCTACTCTTTTCTAAAATTTAGCAGAATTGAAACATCTTTTTCATATTTTTATTACCCACGTCCCTCCCTCCCACCCCAGCAAATAAATCTCTGTAAATTTATAGGGACCTTTTCTGTTTTGTTCACCATTATGTCCCCAGCACCTAAAACAGTACTTAGTATATAGTAAGTGGTCAACAAAACTTAGAGAATGTGTACTAGTACAGCAATAGAAAGACCAAAGTCAGATAATGACTGAGTGTCCTGATATTATCAGGGAAGCTCTCAGAGATGTTTGAGCTGAACTGAGTCTGAAGGATGAATACCCTAGGCATAGGGAAACAGCATGTGAAAAGACATAAAGATAACATATTGGAGGATGGATTGAGGAAACAAAGTTTTTTATATGGCTAAAGCAAGAGTGCATGTTTGCTTTAGACCAGAGAAAAGTCTGGAAAAACACAGAATCTTCCCTTTTTAGCTCTAGTTTACTAATCTGTTTGATTCTTTCCTCTGGTATATGATTTTGAATGTGGTGGAACATGAATAATTCCTGATTTGAGAGATGGAAATTCAGTCTTTTTCATATTTTAGCATTTTACCTGATATGTTTTTTTTTTTTAAATCCTTAGATATCCAGTCATGTTAAAGCGATTGATACAATTTATCAGACCACAGACTTCTCTGGAATCCGTAACATCAGTTTCATGGTGAAACGCATAAGAGTAAGGAGTTTTAATAGTCCAGAACAATAAAGAGAAACAATAAGGACCATGTTTACAAAAAGGAAAATACTTGCTTTTTTACTTCATTTTTATGCATTAAATAGTTTAAATTGTATTTACTGATGCAGTTTATCTTTATTCTTGGCTTTTATACACATACACATGTATGTAAACACAGAGGGGATACCTGGGTTTATGATTTAAGAATGAGATCTATTGGACTGCAAAATAGGTATGGCACTACTATTTTCTATCTATGTGATTAACATTCCAGTTAGAAAGCCCTAACTTCTTAATAACTACAGATATATTACCTGACAAATTTCCCCTTGATATTATTCCCCAGTTTCCTAAAATTTGCCTTGTGCAGTGTATTTCATTGTGTTTCAGCAGAGGGAAGAATAGATAACATGGTTTCATAAAATTGGAAGATAGAGAAATACTTAATACTGTATGCTGTCTTCTTGAAAATTCAGTGCACACTAACATATATCAGGTTTTGAGATGTCCTTCAGGAAAGAAACCCATATTTTTCTAAACACATTTGACCATGAAGTCTTTTTTTGTATTAATATCAACTGAGACTCCAAAGAAATGCTGATCCAGAGCCACTGATCATTAATTGTAATGTTATTGCAAATAAGTAAATACTCAATTACTAACAAAATTAAGCTAATTGTTTAAAAATTTTTTCTGCATATGAATTCTTTCAGTGTGTATAGCTTTTTAAGTATCTGAATTTATAAACTAGATAAATAAATAACCTGAGTTTAAAAAATCATTTTACAAAAATATTTGCCATAGAGTTTCTGTGTGTATATGCTCTTATTTTTCTTGAAATAGGATTGACTAGATTATAATTTTCGTACAAAAATGTAATATATCTAATTAACATAGCTGAAGATGGTCCTTGCCTTTAGAAGTAGTATTAAATATTAAATTGGGTTATTTTAAAGTGAAATGTGGTTTATAGAAATATAATAAAGAACTATTCATAATTGCTTTCATGTATTTTAAGAGCAATATACACCTTTAAATGAGTGAGTAAAAGTAATAACTGGTATGAGTATTACTATTCGGTAGGCGGAGCAATAAAATGCAAAGTAGTGAAAAGTAGAGACCACCAGAACAAATTTTAGTGAAGCACATTTTTTTGAGCAAAATAATTTGCATTATGAAGAAATGCATGTACTATATAAATGGGTAATGTGGCAGTTGGTTGTTTTCGGGCCCTTAACTGGGTTTAAAACTTTAGTTTAAATTTTACCCGTTAAAGAGTGTGACTCATCACATAATGTGAAATTTATATTATATTAGCAAATATTTAAATTTTAATCATCTCATTTTTAATATAGGTAACTAAAATTTAGATACCATTTCTATTTGTAGTCAGTGTTACAGAAGTATCAGGGAATTTATATTTAGTGGGAAAAAGCTATTTCTCTAAACATAGGTTTTTTATAATATAGATTGCATGCTTATTTTTGGATTTGCATGTGTGTATTAGATGACCATAACAATTTTTTTTCGGGGGGTCGGGTGGGCAATTGCTAATGAATAAACCAGATGTTCTGCAGTCTGTCCTTAGGCAGCTGCTCTCAATGGTATTACTGCCATTCTGCTCCTAAACCCCTCCGCTCTACTGAATGGTGTGGATCCTAAAAGGACCAGTAGTTCTTATTTTATCAACTCTTATATCCTCCCCTTACTACTGATATTTTCAATAGACTGAGGTTTGCCTTCTAAAAAAATGTTTACTTTCATACATACCCCTTTTTACTGTCTAGCAACAATATTAATTATAATTCTCTGACTTGAGGAAAAGCCAGGTTGTTCTTGAGCTTCAAAGGACACAGGCATTTCTGAAAGGACGCAGGGATTGATAACTGAAAGCTTTTGTTTAACAGAAGTTTGGTATCAGAACCCTATTATTCTTCAGTTTGTGAAGGAGGAACCTGCACCAAGAGTACAGTAGCTAAGTGTCAAAAGAAACATTCTAGGAACTCAACCTGAAATAGTTAAGAGAAACAAATAGGCAGACTTTTTAAAAACATTTTGCTGCATCCAGGGAAAAAACTGAACTTGCAGGGAGAACCAAGAAAGTGATTTGTCTGCTGAATTGACAGTCTTGGGTTCAATTTTTGTTTTGTATTCTGGTAATTAACTAAAATAAAGGGTTTTAAGACCATATTTAGGAAATTAGCATTAAAAGAGAGTTGCTCAGATGATTGAATTTGAGAAACTGAACTTACTTTATTAGAAGTTTTGAAAGCAGCACTTGTTCTTCTACCCCAAGTGTCCAGTGTTCAGAAATCTGGTGAATACTTGCTCAAAATGTAACATATTTTATCTTACCTTTCCTTTTTCTTTCTTTTTGGCTTCTTTAATAAGCGCAGAGATTGGGGGACAGTGGGAACAATGGTAATAGCCTTAATTGAGGTCTGATTTCCCTGGGGCCCCAAGCATATTGTTCAGGCAGATTCAGGAGGTGAACACAGACTTTACACTAAGGCTCTAATATTAACTGCTCATTTAAATCATTGTTCTGGATTTTAGATCAATACAACTGCTGATGAGAAGGACCCCACAAATCCCTTCCGTTTTCCAAATATTGGTGTGGAGAAGTTTCTGGAATTGAATTCTGAACAGAATCATGATGACTACTGTTTGGCCTACGTCTTCACAGACCGAGATTTTGATGATGGTGTTCTTGGCCTGGCCTGGGTTGGAGCACCTTCAGGTAGTTTAACTATGTCTTGACCTAATACTTGAAACAAAAAACAATTTTCAGGGCAGACTGAGTTTTCACAAAGTATAGGTGAAAGTGATGCCTGTACAATATCTTAATTTACACAACTTGAGTGAGGCAAGATTCATTAGCATGATATAAATAGAGAAATAGATGAAGCAGCTTTTTATTTTGAAAAGAGTACCATTAGGAAGATGTCCTGACATTTGGTACAGTCAGTAGCCGAAATGAGTAATTGTATGGGAAAAAGTTGTACTCATTTCTGAAATCAAAAGCAAAATACGAATTTTTTCACAAAAATTAGTTATTATTTTTAAAAATGTTTCAAAGAAAGTTTTAGAGTCAAGAGGAGAAAACTATGTTGTTGCATGTGTTCTAGAGTGAGATAGAAAGGAGAGTAATCTTGGTCAGGAGAACAGATAGAAAAGAATGCCTGCCTTTATAATAATTTTTTTCTAGTTATTCTTTTAACAAATGTGAAGATGCAGGCAGGAGGCCCCAGCACAATGACTCCACTGGCCTCACCACCTGGGCCAGCACACTGCTGGGGTTGCTGCCTAAGCCATGAAAGCTACTGTCATGGAGAAAGCTGGGATAGTCTAATTCCCTTCCCATTACAGTGGGGGTGAGTGCCTGTGATTTACTTTTTAATATGTTCAGTAGCCTAGTTAAGGGAAATACAGATTTATTAATTGAAAGATGAGTACAAAGAATCACAGACTCTGAATATGAATTTTGGCATATGTAGTTTGATCACTAGTCTGTCATCTTCTCAGCTATATATACAGTAATTCTCTGATGCATCATTTTCATCTTTTTAAAAGAATCAACTTATGCTTTATCCAGGGTAAGACAGGCTTTTCTATTTCTATTACTAGTTTATTCATTGATTTGTTATGCATATTTTAATAGCTTTTGTACTGTATTTTCGCTTTTGTATTTCTTGCTTTAATTTTTAAACCAGCAGTGAATATTCTTTTTACAATTTCCAAAGTGTCTTTTGTTTTTCTTCCACATTTTAAAGTATCAGTTTTATGGTATCATTAAGGTACAAGTTTATATCATGGGCTACATCTACCATAGTGTAATATTTTTCCTTTATGATAATCTGTGCTGGATTTATGTTAGTTGCATTGTCAGCAGATTGTACAGCTCACTCTATCGTATATATCACATGCTTTATAACTTTTAAATTCTGAAATTCCTTTTCCTCCCCTTGAATAGTGGGATGGTTATTATCACAAATCTTATGATTGCTTTTCCTTATTCATTAGTAAGTACTGCAGAAACTCAGGGATTCATTTGATATATATTTGTATATTACTGTTGTTAGTATATTGGTTTTCAAAGTATCTCCATGGACTACCAGCATTAGCATCACCTGGGAACATGTTAGAAATGTAAATTCATGGGCCTCACACAGATCTACTAAATCAGAAAAACTCTAGGCGTAGAGCCCAGTGTTCTTTGAAGAAACCCTCCAGGTGATTCTAGTGCACACTAAAGTTTGAGAATTCCATATTAATATTTTTTTTAATAAATAAGAAGCTTGCTCAAAAAATGTTTTCTGGGCAAGTATTAGATCTTTAGTTTAGACCTCCAACTAAAAACTTGCCTGCCATTTTGCATTTTCAACTCCAGGCTGCTGTTCATTAAGAATGTAATGCTCCTGAAAGAGCTTTGTCAAAATTTCCTAAATCTTCAGATATCCTCATGTTTATTGATACAGACACTTTTTCAAATTTTTCAAATATTTTAGATTTATAGAAACATAGACGGTATAGAGAGTTTTCATACCTCTTCCACACCAATTTCCTATATTATTATTATTTTTTAAAATGATTTTATTTATTTATTTTTAGAGAGGGGGGAAGGGAGGGGGAGAAACATCAGTGTGTGGCTGACTCTCACCCACCCCTAACTGGAGACCTGGCCCACAGCCCAGGTCTGTGCTCTGACTGGGAATCGAACCAGTGACCCTTTGGTTCGCAGGCTGGCACTCAATCCACTGAGCCACACCAGCAAGGGCAGTTTTCCTGTATTATTAATAGTTAATATTAGTATGGTACATTTGTTACAATTAATGGACCAATGTTGTTAGCTAAAGTCAGTCCATATAGTTTAATCAGATTTCTTTAGTTTTTATCTAAGTTCCTTGATCTGTTCCAGATCTCATATAGGTTACCACATTACATTTGGTTGTCATGTCTCTTTAGTCTCCTCTTGGCTGTGATGGTTTTTCAGACTTTTCTTGTTTTTTATAACCATGACAATTTTGAGGAACACTGGTTAGGTATATTGTAGGATGCCCTTCTGTTGCAAAAAAATCTGCCTGATGTTTTTCTCTTGATTAGGCAGGGATTATGGGTTTGGGAGACAAATAGTTTTTACATCTAGTTGTTTATGATATTTAGACCACCATTTGTGATACTGTTCATTTTACTGAAGCAGCAGTAGGCAGAGTTCTAGATTGAAAATGGTGGGACACATTACTTGTATTTTTGTCATTGGGTTTTTCCATCTGATGCCCTCTTCTTTTACTCTGTGTTAATGCCCAATATCAACTTTTAGAATCCTTCTTTAAGGGCTTCTGGGAAGAGGCTAGGCAGGGACAGAGAATGGTGACCAGAATGGAAAAGAGAAGGGATCTTTGTTCCTTTGACCTAACTTTTTTTTTAGTATGTGTAGGGTACCTGCCTTCACATAACATTGACAGCTTTCTTTTTCATTTCCCTTTGCCCTCAGACTACTTGAACTGAGTTTTATATTTGACTTACATTTTATTTTTTGTTTTTATTTTCTATGACCCAGAGATTCCACTTTTGAGAATATATCCAAAGAAATCTGAAACACTAATTCAAAAGAATATACGCACTGCTGTGTTCATTGCAGTGTTATTTACAGTAGCCACGATCAGGAAACAGCCCAGGTGTCCATCAGTAGATGAGTAGATAAAAAGCTGTGGTTTATTTATGCAATGGAATACTACTCAGCTGTCGAAAAGAAGGAACTCTTACCTTGTGCAACAGCATGGATGAACTTGGAGATAATAATGCAAAGTGCAGTAAGCCAGTCAGAGAAAGACAAATACCATATGATATCAGTTATATGTGAAATTTAATGAACAAAAGAAACAGAGACATGCATAGATGGAACAGACTGACACTTTATCAGAGAGGAGGCGTTTGGGAGGCTGGCTGAAAGAAGATGAAGGGATTAAGAAAAACAAAAACAAAAAAACAAAAAAAAACTCAAACAAACAAACCAAAGCATATATGTATAGCTTTATACACTTGGTCTTATTATTTCAATATCCATATGAGGTATAGGTATTATTACCTCCATTCTACAGATGAGAAAACTTGAGTTCAGATACTGACCAATGCAGTATCACACGGGACCTAGAATCTGGACCTCCACGCTTAGTGCATTTGGTAATTATTTTACTAGGTATTTATACTGTGACATTCTAGCTTTCCCTTTCTAACACATTTCTAGTAAGTTGAAATGTTTCCTGCATATTAGTAGAGATTTTATATTGTTGGAGTCCGTTTTCTTCTTAAGAGAGAACAGTTATAAAATACTACTACATTATAATATTTAATATCATTTTGGGTAACTGTTAGGGCAATGGTAAGAACACTGGATTGGGAGCTAAGAGACTGGGTTCTTGGCCCTTCTGCCTCTGTAAATTCAGGTATATCATTCTGCTTCAACTTGTTTACTTTTCACCTTCGTGTGTTCTATCTTTGCCCTTCCTTTGAGACTTCATGTTTCTGCCTGTAGATGTTAATAATGCTTGCTGTTGTCTTTTTTTTTAAGTAGCATTTCATAGCTGATCTCTTCGACTTGTGATCTATTACTGTTTATTAATCTTTTTTTCATTTTATTTGGCTTATCTTTGATTCTTTTGTATTATTTAGCTTAATTTTATTTAATTCTGTAGATATTTCACTATTCAAATAAATGGTAGTGAAAAGGATTTTGTTGGGTTAGTATGTTAATTTTCACAGAACAGTTACTCAAATTATTAGCTATTACCCTCTTTACTGACTCAGTAAAGTTGGGGAAAACAAGGAAAGTTGAAATATTTGAATAGTAGGTTACTTGTCTTCAAGCCTTTTTTACACTACTTTTTATATGTATTTAATTTCATATTGTAGTTAGGTGCCGTCTTGAATTTTGTTAATGAGGAAGACAACACCTTCTCCCTCAGCTCTGTAATAAGTAGAAACTGCTAATGAACTGGACTGACTTGGAGGCTCTCATTTAAAGTTATACTGTGCCTTGAAGAGAGCCCAAAAAAGGGCGTCTAGTCTCCAAAAGAGAGTCAGTCTTGAATCTGAATCTGGAAAGATTACTCTGAACTTTATATAAGCATAGTTCTGTATTAAGCAGGTAGCCTGTTATTCAATTTAGAGACTGAAGTATTGGTTCCTTAACAGAATAAATTCTTCATATTAAATAATTCCCTTGTTCTACTTCATTTGCTGTACTCTTCTAACATGCCATTTATTTAATTTATTTTTCTATTAAGGTACTTTCTGCTCATATACTATTCATCTTGATGTTACCAATTAACCTGAAGAGTGTAGTCTAACTTTGACCAGGTCACTGAATAACACTAGCTCTGGAAATCCTCTCCATAGTTAATCCTGAACCATTCAGTATTCCTCTGACCATTTGTGAAGAACATTTTTTGAGACATTTCATTTGCTGGAAATAGTCTCTTTTGTTTTTCTTAGTTTAGAAACTTCAGTTTAATTTTACATATTGGGTTTTTGAGGGCATACAGAGTTCAACATGAATTCTCAAGATAACCAACAGCCTATTGAATTCTTAACCTGTTCTTTAAAACTAATGACAAGGCTAAGAGAATTACATCTTTAGAATTTTGCAACAAAACATTTAATATTGGCATTTTTTTCAGTTCTGGATTGTCCCCAGCAGGATGTTTAACATCTCTCTGGTCCTTACTGGGTACCTGTGAGTGCTGTCCTCCAGACATGAAAGACAAAAAGTGCTCTTAGATATTTCTTAATAACCTATCTTGGAATGGCACTACTGCTTGGTTCAGAATTACAGCTTAGATCAATATTGTATGGTCAGCATAATACTATTATATTTTAGGTACTTAGGCCTGCTCACATCAAAATTGTATTTTTGGACTCTGTCAAGGTATTATGTGTACCTTTGTAATTTTTCTGATTTTTTTCGGGGGGTGTCTATTTTAAGCTTTAGGACTATTTCTGACTTTAGATCTCAGGCTACCCTGTAGATAGAAAAGTGTGATTATACTTCTTTGTTGGTTGTTGAGTCATTCATCCACCAGTAATTGCTTTTGACTTGAATTTTAAAAGCATTTTACTCTTCCTATTGTGATTTACAATTATGCTTTTCAATGATGACATATGTAGTATAGTAAAACCTTAAATTTATAATATAAAGCAATTGAACTTCATTTATTGTTTAGTTATAGGTATGTGTAATATCACTTTGAGTTTCTGGCATATCAAAACTAGTTACAGTATTAAAAAAAAAACCATAACTTACAAAATTAGGTATTTTATTTCTTCCTGTATAATTAGTTATTCCAACATATACTATTAGCCTGTAATAAATATTAATCTTTCCTATAAGTAATAGTCATTAAGATCAAAGGCAGTTGTTTAAGACGTTACATAAGATATGAATTACAAAGGCTTTATTTCAGAAAAGTACACTCAAATTTATGCATGTATTTCTCTGATACTAGATAGGTCTTAAAAAATACAGAAAAGTATATTATCAGAGTTTTTAATATATGCTTTTACTTTTTCTTTTAACTGATAAATTTTCATTGTGGAGTCTTCTATGCTTAATTCAAGTTTGACACTACATTGGACCAGTTTGCATATGACAAATGTTTGCTAAGACAAGATATTAATTTACTAATTGTTCAAAACTATGATATATAGGCTATTATTATCATATATAGTGTACTTATTCTTATCTTTTCTACTTTCTAGAAATAGTGATATAGTCCTTAAGACTCATCTCTAGAAGTAGAGGCACCATAAGAAAATATATTAAATATTCATAAATCATTGGCTGTTTCCTCTTATTCAGTTTTCTGTGTAGAAAAGGTAGTAAGTTTTGAATATCATAAAGACTCTCAGTCCTTTGCTGGTTAAAATCTGCACATAGCTCAGCTTTTCAGTTTACTTTCTGTGAAGTACATTATCATTTCAGCTTCCTAAATTGTATCTTAATGGTAATTCAAGTTTGTTTTGTTGCCATATACTTTGTGATTTTTATTTATTTTTTATATTTATTGATTTATTTTCAGAGTGAGAGGATAAGGGAGGGAGAAAGAACAGGAGAGAAACATCAGTGTGTGAGAGAAACATCAGTCGGTTACCTCTTGCATGCCCCCAACCTGGCCGGCAACCCAGGCGGCAATTCCTGGCAGGGAATTGAACCGGTGACCTTTTCAGTTTGCTCACAGGTGCTTGGTCCACCAAGCACACCAACTAGGGCTACTTTGTAATTTTAAAAGGGAAAAGGCAGCAATTTTAGTATCATGCCATTCTTGCAGATCTATTTTTAATTGCTTCTTATTATATGCTTTATCAGGGATTATAAGTTTTAAAAATGATTTAATGATTTGGTTGTAACTTTACATATGTGTAGAAAGCTAATTTGAAATAATTTGATCAGTTATCAGAATATGCTACTCCATTTGATTATATTTTAACAAAATCAAATAGAGGAACCTTTTAAATGTGAATATAAACTAAAGAAATTCTCATTAAAAGTCTTTAATAGAATTATTAAGAAAACAATGGTTTTCTCAGTACAATGTAAATAAAGACATTGGGCCAGTCAGTTTCTGATTTTCATGTTGTTCTTTTTCTAATTTCTTATGTTAACTGCCTTCAGATGTGGAAGCACTTTCATTTTGGTATGAAGTTCAGGAACTATAAATGAACTGTAAAATATATATAAATAAAAATGCATGTTTTCTTTTAAAATTCAAGGCACATTAGAAAATCATAATTCAATTTTTTAAATTTATTTTGAAAAAATTTTCAAACATGCCAAAAGGTTGTAAGAGCAGTGCTATAAATATCTGATAGTTAACATTTTGCCACATTTGCTCTCCCTTCCTTCACATGTTCTCCTTTCTTCCCTCCTCCCTTTGTTTTTTACCCATTTGATGTAATTATTTTTTTCAGCTTTTTTGAGGTATAATTGACAAATAAAATTGTAAGACATTTGAAGTGTACATCATGATGGATTGCTATTCGTATACATTGTGAATACTTATACATCTTATAACTGAAAGTTTGTACCTTCTGCCAACTTCTCCCTATTTCTCCCAACCCCACACTCCCAGCCCCTGGCAATCACTAAATCTTTTCTTTTAAATAAAATACATTGTATGTCGTCTTTCAGGATAATTAATCACAAACAAACTCCTGTGCATCACTGCTCTTATTTGTAGAAGTGACTTTCTCATAATCTACTTAAGAATATTTTACTCAACTTTCATTTACTTAAAGTTTTCTGTTTAAAAGAGGAAAGGTATGGACTTTGACTCTGTAAATACTGATATATTCAAATTTAGCAGAAACTTAAATATTTGTTTTGCTAAGTTAATGGGAACAACAATTGGGGGACATTTTAATTATGAAGAGGAACATTCTATAAGGGCTTTATACTCCATCCTGGGAATTTCTTTATTAAAACTTTATTTGAAATGATTTCCCAATCTTGGACCACAGAAACTTTTGAGTGTTTGATATTTGTGGGTACCAATTGTATTTCGGACTCAAAATATAAAATATCTTTATATAATACACATTAGAAAGTTATTTGGGGGGAAATAGATACTAATCTAGCCATCTTTTGTTCTGAATTAGGAAGCTCTGGAGGAATATGTGAAAAAAGTAAACTCTATTCAGATGGTAAGAAGAAGTCCTTAAACACTGGAATTATTACCGTTCAGAACTATGGATCTCATGTACCCCCCAAAGTCTCTCACATTACTTTCGCTCATGAAGTTGGACATAACTTTGGATCTCCAGTAAGTACTGCCTATTTACTAGATTTTAAATAAAATAATAAAAGTTATTAACTTACCTTTTATGACAGTGATTTTTTTGTTTACCATGAAAACAAGTATGTATGAATGTTTGCTTTTTATATGTCGGAACATATATGTGCTTAACCGTATTGAAAGCGAGTAAAATAGAATATTTGTGATTAAAATAAGAAAAGTCAGCGTAACAATGCCAGAATTCTATGAAGGCAAGGGATTTTATCTGTTTACTTCTGTGTCTCCTGGCCCTAGAACAGTACCTGGTATGTGATTTATTGAAATGTTTGTTGAAAGAGAATCACTTTCTGTTATTTAAAGTATGTCTTGAATGTTAGCAAATTGTGGAGTAGTTGTTTTACTTGAACTCTGTTAAAGCAATGTTAGGGCTTACTACAGTATTTTGCCATGTACAACACATACTTTTTTGTCCAAATTTTTGAGGGGAAAATAAGGATGCGCATTATACATGGGCAGTACTAATTCCATACCTATATAAATGTTTTTAATTCTTGTATTTATGCTTATGTGTTAAAAGTGTAACTCTAGAAAGCAATAACAATATCTGTAGGCAAAATAATACCCTGGAATACGATAATCGGTTTTGTTTCTAAATATAAATAAATAAATAATTGAATTTAAAAATTAAAACTCAAGATTTTTTCCCTGAAAGTTTGGGGGAAAACGTGGGTGCACATTACACACAGGAGCGCATTATACACAGCAAACTATGGTAGTTTGTCTTGCTCTGCTGTGGAATGAGATTGGTATTTCAAAATATTCTAGTACAAAAAATTTTTAACACGCATAAAGGTAGAGAAAAATAGCACTGCAAGCTATCGTATGCCCATCATCCAGAACAGAGGGTCAGCAAACTTTTTCTGTGTAGGTCCAGCTAGTAAATATTCTAGGCTTTGGGAGTAACATTTCTGTCGTATATTTTTCTTTGTTGTTTTTACAATCCTTTATGCATGGAAAAACCATTTTTTAGCTTATGCCATATTAAAACAAGTTATAGCCTGCATTCAGATTCAGCCTCTGGCTCAGATTCAGCAATTATCAAGGTTTTGCTACATTTCCTCTCTGTAAGCCTTCCTTTTTCTTTGTAAGGTATTAGAAGCAAATTCATTCATTGTATGTATTTAGTATACATTTCTAAAAAAACAGACATTTTCTTACACAACCACGGTGTGATTATTATACCAGACAAAATAAACAATTCTTTGGTTATCATTTACTACCTATTCCATTATGTTGATTTTCAGGTGACCTAAAGATTACTACACACAGAAATGTGAAATACTGAAAGATATTTTTTGTGATTTTGGTAGGGCTCATTAAAATAACAAGTTTTGGAAAATTTCATTTGAAAAATTGTAAATTTATTTTACTTGTACCTTATCACTTGTAAAAATGGGAATTTTTATGAGTTTAGAAAAATATATGGTATAGTTTAAAATCCTCAGATGTGCTTGTTTAGTTTTCCCCAGTTTATAAAATATTAAGTGCCATCTCACTAAGTTGCAAGTCTTTCCACTTATAAGTCCCAAGCAGAAATTGATAGATTATTATCAGTACTTTTGGAGAAAGTATTTAGACGGTATTTAATCTCACTACCTCTTGACTGCTTTTGTATTCTGTTCTTAAGAGAGTAATTGAAATTTTAGAGATGAGCAGAGAACTGTTGTTCATGGTTAATTTGCATTTTCTAGGACAGTTAAATGTCCTCTCATCTCTCCCTGCTCCTTGGTTTCCAGCCCTCGCCAAGGGAAATTGTAGCACCTTTCTAACTATTCTTCTGTCTTTTAGTCTAGGCCCTCTCAAAGCTTAACATGCAGATAAATTACTTGAGGACCTTAAAATACAAATTTAGGTTCAGCAAGTGTTTGGTGGGGTGTGAGTTTCTGAAAAACTCCCTGTTGCTGCTTGTCTGTGGACCACACTTGGAGTAGGGAATCTAGTCTATTCTCTTCCACTTTTTGTCTAACCCACCCCCTACCCAGTTGCTGTAGAGGTGTTTTTAGTACATTAATATTATATTATTTACTGTTTAATGGATAAATTGATTCACATTTTTTGTCTGTCTTGCTATGTTTTCCTGTCATACTGGTGGGGGCTTTCCAGGGGTTCAGGGATCTGAAGTTCATGACCCACTGTGGGGTTTTTGGCTTCCAATAGGAAAGAACTCAGATGTGAACTAGCATAGTTTAAAGTGAGAGTTTATTAGTGAAACAGTGAGACAAAGAGTGGCTACTCCATAGATAGAGCAGCGCTGCTCCCCTAGTGAGATTTACTTTTTTAAAATTCAAGATCATTTAATTAAAGAATAGGGCATCAGTAAGGGGGAGGAATATTCAGGATTTTTCTAGGAAAAGGGGTGGAGACTTCTTGGAAGAGCACCATCCACCATTTTGTGCCCTTTTATGGGCTTTCCACTTAAATCATTTTGGGGGGGCTCACTTAGTATGCTAATATATTACAGTGAACATATAATGAGGCTAAGGGTTACTACTGCAAGGTGAAATTAGGCCCCTTGTTGGATGAGCTGGCCTTCTGTTGCTTCTAAGCCATAAATACTGCGGGGGCTGGTCTTACTGTCTCTATGATAGCCCTTGTAGCCTGTATCAGTTACAACCCTTTTGCCACATACCCTCTCTTAGCACCACCATACTAGCTTTAATGGTTCTAGCATGCTTAAACACTCACTGTTCCTTTGTGCATGCTGTTCACGCTGTCATTCATATGCATAATAGGCACTTAGTAAATATTTATTAATGTAAGAGTAAGATCAGCCAGAACCGTAAACTCTTGAGCCTGTCTTCCTTGCCATCTGTATCTGAACTCTGTCTTTATCTCTTCTGTTCTAAATCTGTATACTATGTGAATGTTACTTTCTCTCTGAGTGGTTCACACTATCCCTTATATTTTATTTATCCTGTCTCAAATATTTATGCACACCTGTTGTTAACCACTTTATAAGCTTTGTTGTGGGAAGTTGTAATCATAAATGAAACAAATTCTGTCCCTCAATATGAAAATTCTAATAAGTGCCCACTCTAGCCAGATTAATCTTTGTCTTATTCTGATCATGTCACTTCTCTTTACAGGTTATTTCTAGTACCTGCTGATACAATTTTCTTATCTTAGCATTTAGGGTTTTCCATAATTTGGGTCCAAGTTTATTTTCAATATTATCCCCCCTCTTTTGTCAAAATAAGTAATGACAGTTCATTAAAACTTTCCTTCTGCCAGGAAACCAATTCCTTCCCATCTCTGCCTATTTAAATCTTGATCCATGCTGTTATATAAAGTAAGTTAATATGACCCTTTTGTCAGGCAGTTTGGCAGGGTGTATCAAGACCCTTAAAATGTTTGACCTTTTTATTGACTAACTCTACCTCTGGGAATCCAACTAAAAGAAATAAATGCAGAATCTGTCAAAGATTTGTTTATATTTCAACAATAAAAATAAAAAGGTATCCATTGCCATTTTATTTATAATAGCAAACAATTTTAAACAGCCTAAATGCCCCCACACTAGGAAAGTATCATGGAATGCTCCACTGTCATTTAAAAATAAAGTTTTTGGTCCTGGCTAGGTGGCCCAGTTGGTTAGAGTGTTGTCCCGAGCACAGAATGGTTGCAGGTTCGATTCCCGGACAGAGCACATACCTAGGTTGCAGTTTGATTCCCAGTTGGTGTCTGTGTGGGAGGCAGCCAATAGATGTTTCTCACATGGATGTTTCTCTCGCTGTTCCCCAGCCCCAACTCTCTCTCTCTTCTTTTCTCTCTAAAAATCAGTAAAACATATCCTTGGGTGAGGATTAAAATAAATAAATAATAAAGTTTTTTACTGCTTGCCCTATACTGTTAAACTGAAAGAAGCTGTTTATACAACCATACACAAAGTATAGCCTAAGTTTTGTATTAAAATATATACAGGTCAGGTAGGAAATAGACCAGAATGTTAATAGTAATCATTGTGATTAGTGGATTATGATTGAATTTTTCTCTATCCATTTTTCATTCTCTAAAATTTCTAAATAAATATATATATTGTTTTTGTACTCAAGAAAAAGCTTTTCTGTTTTCTTAAACTAGGATTATAGTTTGTTTGTGAAACCATTCTTTTTATTTGAACTCTCACAATACCTTTGGTGGTCACAGTCAAGATGATCTTTATATTCTGTTTTATGTTTTGCTTATTTGTTTGCTTGTTTATTCCCTTTTTGGTATGACAAATAGCTGGCATACTTATTTATAATTCATTCCTCCTTTCATGGCTATTAATGATGATCCATTATAATCTCTGGGCTAATAAAATAATAATTGATTAGTGATATCTGTAATAGATTTATGGGGCAGGGAGTCAGACTAGGAAGGATATCAAATTACTAGCCATTAAAATAGAATGCAAGTTCTCTTAGGGCTAGGGACAGTGCTTAACTCATCTTTATATTTCAGTTCTTCCTTGTATAATATCGAACACACACTCAGTTATTGCATTGAAAGATGGTAAGATATTCTGTGATGGCATTAAGAGTTATACAGTATTGGGATTTTTTTCTTTCTCTTTCTAAAATTCAGATGCTGAGAATAATTCTAGTTGCCATACATTATTAGAGACCAAATTGAATTCTATAGAATTGTTAATGGGGGAAACCTGGTTCTTTTTGCTGACACAGTAAAGAATTACAGATCAGCAAACCTATTTAACATTCAAGCAGAGTTTATTATTGTTGTGTTCTAATGGGTGAGCAAAAGCAAGGGTGGTCATGGGACCAGGTGACCCTCTGTGTGGCAAGAGAACCAAGAGAGCGAGTCCTTTGTTGTGAGAACTTACATAGTTAGCAGGATTGGGATGAGGGAGTTACATATTGATTGATAGGAAGGTGGTGCTAGCTTTCTCCCTCGCCCCCACCCCCCAGATGTGACTACCCAAATGTAGGTATATGTGGGGGTCTGTTAGCCCAAATCGTTATCTTGCTCTAGACTCTTATTTGTTCATTTTGCAAAGGTGATGGGAGACAGTTAACCAGAGTTGTTTTATGGGCTTTTTCTTTGAGCACTGTAGTCCCCTTCCCTCCCCCCTTCCAGGCCTTGGAATGAATACACAGTCTCAAGGCTTTCCTTTTCCCAGCTGGTGGAGATAATACACACAAACTTTCAAGGGCTCCCCCTTTCTTGCGCTATCACAGTTTTGCTTGTTGTCCAGGATGCCTGGCAGTCTTATCGAACCAGGCTCAGGACTGCTGGGTCAACGAGTGAGACATATCTTCCTTTGCTTTTTGCCTCCTGTATTAAGTCCTTTGTTAGTTTGCAATGGTGAGGGCCCCTGCCTTTATTTTCCCTCTGGCTGTTCAGTCCTAGCTGCTACCTAAGTGCTAAACGGCGTTGCCTGGTAACCGGGACGCTAGCTGCTGGCCAGCAACAGTAGTGCAGTCTCAGAGTTCTTCCCGTGCTATCCCCTGCATCAGAATGAAAACATAAAGCAGGATAATATTGGTGAATAGTAAAGCGTCGTTAAATGCTGAACCTGGGTTCAGGAGAAATGCAGGAGGTACCAGGAAGAATAAAGGTGACAGTAATTGCTTTAATAGTTGCTTCAGATTAGGGAGTAGAAAATAGAGGTGACTTAGATGGACTCTGGGAAGAAACAGTGTTTATAGGCATTCCTTTTCTTTCCGGAGGATAGAGTAGTCATGTATTCAAAACAATTTAATTAAATAGAACTATTACTCTAGGACACGTTGTTTTTCACCCTTATTGACAAGTTCTGAATTGTTGATTGTGGAGCATTGTGAGGTTCTTTTGTTTTGTTTTTAAATGCATATCCCCGAGGGCATGGGGAGACCTGCTGTGATCTGGTATTATTCCCTTTCCTGATCTCAGTGCTGGTCATGTAAATATATTACTTTGAGAAAATTCATGGAGCTATGGTTTGGTACTTTTCTGTATATATTTGATAATTCAGTAATAGTTACCAATACCATAAACTATTTCTGTACATATGTATGTCTTCTGTTTTATTCTACAAAGCAGTGTTTTGGTTTTACCTCTAGTGTTTTCTTAATTTTCATTTGTAAATAGAGCACTGTGTTTCTATTCCTACTCAGCATTTACTTATCTTTCCTATGTAGTAGTAAGTCCTTGATTCTCTTGGATGCCTATCCTGTGTGTACTTAGCCCCATACCATTCTCTTTTGTTTCCTATCTTTCCCTACCTCTGTCTTCTCTGAACTGGTAATAACATGTAATTTAAAATGTATTTTAAAGACTGTTTAGTAGCTTTAAGTAGTTTATATTCATGTTACTACTTTTCAAAGTAAGTGAATTTATTTTTAATAGAATTTTATGGTAGTTTGTACTCCATTCTACTCCTTACGTTCAAAGCTGTAAGTTGTTGTGGTTTAGAACGTCACTGATATTTTTTTCCTTCCCTGCTAAGACAGCAGCCTTAAAAGAGCAGATTGTTTTCCACCACACAATCTAAAACACTTGTAAGATCTTTTCTAAAGGAGAGTCCACCAAGCTTCTATTGTTCTTCTGATGAGAAAATTACATTTAATCAAATGATCTGGAAACCTTATTTGACTTCCCTGTTTATGTAAGCCTATATTCTGTTTGACAGCATGATTCTGGAACAGAGTGCACTCCAGGAGAATCTAAGAATTTAGGACAAAAAGAAAATGGCAATTACATCATGTATGCAAGAGCAACATCTGGGGACAAACTTAACAACAATAAATTCTCACTCTGTAGCATTAGAAATATAAGCCAAGTTCTTGAGAAGAAGAGAAACAACTGTTTTGTTGGTGGGTATATTTTTCCATTATTTTATTACGAATGTTTTCAAACTTGAAAGAATTATATAGTGAAAATCTATGTACCTACTACCTGTGTTTTGACTGTTAACACTTTGCTGTATTTACTTTATCACATATTTGTCAATCTATCTATCCTTGAGTCCATATATTGTGTTGCAATTTAAAGTGGATTGTATCAGTATACTTCACCCCTAAACAATTCAGCATACATATCATTAGAGTTAATTATTGTTTGTGAGTCTTTTATTTTTTTACATAAGTGAAATGCACGGATCCTAAGTCCACAATTTGATGAGCTTTGGCAAATACATTACCTGTGTAACCTATCAAGATATAGAACATTTCTATCACCTAGAAAGTTCTTTCACTTCCCTTCCCAATCAGTCTCTGCTCCCCAAACACACAGAGAAATAACCTTTATTCTGTCCTGACCAGTGTGGCTCAGTTGGCTGGTTGCCATCTTGTAAAGCAAAAGGTCACCAGTTCGATACCCGGGCAGGGCACATGCCTGGCACACTCCCTGGTTGCGGGGTTTAGTCTCTGCTTGGGGTGCATGCAAGAGGCAACTGATCGATGTTTCTTTCTCATGTTTCTCTCTCCCTTTATTCCCCGCTCTCTAAAAATAAATAAAATCTTTTAAAAAAGAGAGAGAGAAGTAATCACTCTTCTGATTTATTTTACCATAGATAAATTTTGCTTGTTTTACTTCTTACAAATGGAATCATATAGTTTGTACCCTTTTGTGGAAGGCTGCTTTTATTTAGCATAATATTTTGAGATTTATCACTAGTATTTTGTTTCATTTTATTATTGAGTAGTATCGCATAGTGTCACAGTTTGTTCATCCATTCACCTACTGAGTAACACCTGGGCTTTTCAGGTGTAGGCTAATATGAATTAAGCTGCTATGAAATTCTTTTTTTCCCATACTGTGGTAAAATGGAGGTAATATAAATTACTGGATTTAAACTAATTTTAAGTATATAGGTCAGTGGCATTAAGTATATTCACAGTGTTATACAACCATCACCACTATTCATTTCCAAACTTTTTTAACACTCCAAATAGAAATTCTGTAATCATTAAACAATAACTCCTGTTCTTCCTCTCCTCAGCCCCTGGTAACCTCATTTGTTTTCTGCCTCTACAAATTTGCCTGTTCTAGGTACCTCATGTAAGTGGGATCATTTAGTATTTGTACTTGTGTGATTCTGCCTTATTTCACTTAGCATAATGTTTTCAATATTCAAGTTGTTGCATGTGTCAGATCGCCAGACATTTTTATGGCTAGATAATATTCCACCATATGGATATGACACATCCCTTCATCTGTTAGGCCTTTCTTGTGACATTTAATATTCTGCATAGTCTACCTTGTATTGTGTTTTTTTGGGGTGTTCTTGTTCTATTTCACAAAATTATAAGCTACTTGAAGGCAAAATTAAGGCTGCTCATCTTTCACATAAAGATAACTCAAAGATGGGTTTAAACATAGGGCAACAAAGAAGAAAGAATTGAGGAAGATTTCCAGATAAGCATGGCCTTTTTTTTTAAAGCTAGATTTTAAAAAACTGAGGTATAATTGGCATAACATTATGGCCTTCTGCTTTTAACTGTAATTTATAGTTTAGATTCACATGCAGATATAACAGATTCCATGTACGCTTCACCCAATGGTAACATCTTGCAAAACTGTAGAGTATCATAACCAGTATATTGACACTGATACAATCCTCAGATCTTATTCAAATTTCCCCAGTTTTTCTCATTTCTCTGTGTGTGTGTTTCACTGCACAGTTTTACCACATGCATGGGTATGTATAAATATCCAGCACCACAGTCAAGACACAGAACAGTTCTGTCACCACCAGGAACCCTCAGTGCTTTCTTTCATAACCACCTCCCTCCAACTGTCCTCTCACTTTCCCAAGTAAATAATTTCCCATTTCTAAAGCTTTGTCACTTCAGAAATGTTATATAATTGGAATCACACAACATATGTACCCTTTTGGGATTGGCTTTTTTATTCAGCATAATTCTCTGGAGATTCTTCTAAATTATTGCCTGTATCAGTAGTTTCTTTTTATTGCTGAGTAGTATTTCATGGTATCACGGTTTGTTTAAGTATCCATTTGTTAAAGGACATCTGGGCTACTTTCATTTTTTGGCTATTATGAATAAAGCAGCTAGAAACATTCATATGTAGGTTTTTTTTTTTTTTACATGATCATAAGTTTTTATTTCTCTGGGACAAATGCCCTCAAATCCAGTTGGTGGGTCATATAGTAACTATTTGTTTTTATTTATGTGAAACTGCCAAACTTTCTAGAGTGGTTGTACTATTTTACATTCCCACCAGCAGTGTATAAGCGATCTAAGTTTTCTATATCCTCACCCACTTTTGGCATTTTTAACATTTTTATTTTAGCCATTCTAATAGATATATAGTGATATCTCATTGTGATTTTAATTGGTATTTTCATGATAGCTAATGAATGATGTTGAACATCTTTTCATGTGCATATTTGGCCATTTCTAATTACATATTTTTTCTGTTAAGAGTTCTTTATACAGTATAGATACTAGTCATTTGTCACATACACTGATCTGCAAATATTTTCTCCAGTCTGTAGCTTGTTCTTCTTTAAAATCTTTTTCATAGAGTCTTTCCCAGAGCAAAAGTTAAATTTTGATAAGGTCCAAATTATCTATTACTACTTTCATTGATTGGCTGGCTTTCTCTTTTAAAGCCATCTTTCTTCTTTTGAAAGCATAGATTAAAATTACACTGATGTTGTCATTTTTGTTTTTATTATCAATGTAGTCTTTCTAAAGCTTCTTACTGCTGCATAAATTCTTCATTTGTAAACTAGGTTTTCACAAATAAATGTTCTGCTTGAGGTTGACTTTTAAAATGAGCATATTGCTTTGTAGGTATTATGGGAAGGAAATTTGTTTTTTATAACAAAGTATGTACTTATTACACTTTTTGCATGTAAACACCTTTTCTGTGTTTAAGCTGTTAGCAAGTAGCTGATTGAAGTAATAGTTCTGTATGACATGTAAATTAATGTGTAGTAAAGATTATATCAAAGGTTTTCTGACTTTATTCCCTTTTCTCCGTAATTACATATCACATGGATTATAAAGCGATTATTACTAGACTTTAGAAAAATCATTATTTACCTAGTATATATGTGCACGTGTATGCAGTCAGTTTTATAAAACAAAAGAGACAGTATAAAATGAAAGAAGGATAGACTTTAACTATTGCCAAGATTGCCTTTAATATTTGATATGGTTAAAGATAAGAATGAACTTTCTGAATATAAAGCTAGACTTTCTAGAATATTTTTAATTCAGATATCCCTCATGTTGAGTTCCTGCGTTTGAGATGTAGTCCCTTCAGCTTACTTAGTTTTCCATTTGAAGTCTGTACTACAGCTGTTTTCCAGACTCATTTGGTGTAGAGAAAGAGCATCAGATTTTAGACCGAGGAGACCTGCGTTTAGTCTTTTGTCCGTACTGGGGCATATGGTTTCCTGCAAGTCACAAACTCTGTGGAAGTTAGTTTTCTTTTCTTTAAAATGAAGACATTTGATTCTTATCATTTCCCTGCAGATGCTGAAATTCTGTGATTTTATGATCTTACAAAGAGCAGCATTCTTGTTCTAATTTTAAACCTCATTGACAAAATCAAAGATCTTTAAAAGGGAGCCTAAAATTGTCTCTGAAAGTATTCAGTGTACTTAGGCCCGGTAGCCTAACCTTAATGAGCCAAGATTTGACCCAATACTGATAGTCTCTGTGGGAATACAAAAAAATATAAATAATGGTTCTTATCTTAAGGAGCTTGGTCTAGCTGAGGAGCAAAACTAATGTAAGTTAAAAAAAAAATTACTTGTAGACTAAGATAAATTCAGTCAAATACAATGTGGGAAATTCCTCAGAACAAAATGACCAATTTCTTTAAAAAATAAAACATGTAAAAATAAAAAGAGAGGAGAGAATCTGTTATATATTAAAAAGAACTTATGACACATGTCAACTGAAAGCAACCATGGGGAGAGGGTTTGGGGGAACCTTTTGTAGAACTTGGTTCACCTAGTTCTGCAGATAAACCAGTTGTAAAGAGAGAGTTTAGTAAAACTGAACATGGATTGGCAATTAGACGCTATTAAGCATATGGCTAATTTTGTTAGATGTGATAATGGTATTATGGTTAGATTTAACAAAGAAAGAAACTTCTTAGATTCATCCTGGAGTATTTATAAAAACAAATGAATATGTTAGATGGAGTTGTTGACAATATATTTTTGATGGTTGTTAAAGCTGAGTGATTGGTACCTAGGAGTTCATTGTACTTACTCTATTACTGCTTCTTTGTAGGTTTGAAATTTTCCATCTAACAAAAAAGGTTTAATATTTTCTGGTTGATAAATCACTAACTTAATTTGTATTTATGTAATATAAACAGTGCTGTCATTGTTAAGTAAAGCTCAGTGTGGTATGGCCTAAATAGAATGTTACCACTTCTAGAAGAGGCCTTAGAGGAGACCATCAGGTCAAATCCCCTCACTATACAGGTGAGGAAACTGAGGCCCGAAAAAAGGGAAGCAAATTGCCCAGGCCACATTGCTAATTAGTAACTGAGCCAGTGTTGGAATTAGGTCTTCTAATTTCCAGATTTCTAGATTGTTCTACCTCTCTTATTCATCAGAGCTTTCCTTTCTCCTTTTGTATGACTCTCCAAAGAATTTGTGTTTTAAATTAATGTGTTCATACAGTGCTTACTTTGCCTGGTTTATCTCCTCAGAATCTGGCCAACCTATTTGCGGAAATGGGATGGTGGAGCAAGGTGAAGAATGTGATTGTGGCTATAGCGACCAGTGTAAAGATGAGTGCTGCTATGATGCAAACCAGCCAGAAGGGAGAAAATGCAAGCTAAAGCCTGGGAAACAGTGCAGGTACCTTGCTCATTCCAGTCGTGTTTATGTTCCTATAAAGTCACTTGAAGGCAGTTAAGACAAATTTAAAACAGATTAAGAAATTCATATGGTTTTGAGACTATATTTGTTGTTTTGTTTTGTTTTTTCACAATTTATTTTATTTATTTCTACTCCATAGCATTGGTTAGTGCACTGTTGTTGGCACATTGAACTACTTGTAATTTGTGTGGTGGGTATTAAAAAAAGACATGCAAAGGACACTCAATAAAATACATTTTATTTAGTTCTTTAAAAATAAGATTGTTGGCCTTATTTTTAGAATCTTAATTTTAAATATTTTAAGTAATATGGATTCCATACACTCTTATAACTTAATATCATATGATTGCTTCACTTGTCAAATTACTTTGGTAGTAATTCATATAAGCAATAGAATATTGTTTGTGTAGTACTTTTTAAATGGTTGGCCAGTTTATCCTAGTTAGATTTTAGCATATAAATGTCAGAAAATTGATGAATTGATTAATGTATGATGGAACTATGAAAGACACTGATAATTTGCGTGACTATATCCATTTTCTATTATTGCCTTTCACTAATAGCAAAATAGAGTAAGAACGCCCTGCTTATAAAAATAAGACAATCACTTTTCTACACTTAGAATGTTGAAACTTAGTAGCCTCTTATTCCAATATTTGAAGTTGTATATCAGTAACATACCATTTAAAAGATGAGATTTATAATTTAAAAATTAGGACCATATCTATATATATAGGAAGTATTCTAGTGAGTTTCTTTAATCATTTAATGTTTCTTCTAGTCCAAGCCAAGGTCCCTGTTGTACAGCACAGTGTGCATTCAAGTCAAAAACTGAAAAGTGTCGGGATGATTCAGATTGTGCAAAAGAAGGAATATGTAATGGCATTACAGCTCTCTGCCCAGCATCTGACCCTAAACCAAACTTTACAGACTGTAATAGGCATACCCAAGTATGCATTAATGGGGTAAGCATTTGATTTATATATTTTAAATTTAGTTTTATAAAACCTACTTTTTCAGAATAGTTGTTGACACTTAAAGTTGCTTAGTTAAAGCAATTAATCTCAGTCACTGTTTCAATAATATTCCTGTCTATTTCCCCACAAAGCTGTAATGTTTTATATTACTGGTGGCAATCAATTAGTTACTGACTTGCCTTTTATCTTTCTACTGTGTGTGTTTGATATTCTCTAGAGAAAAATAGTTATACAGCTAGTCATGTGACTTTGCATTGATTTTAACTTTTGTAAGTTAGTATTTTTTAATAGCCTAAATAAAAGATTGTGAAGCCTTCGAAGACTTCTTGGCTAAATGATCACTTTCTTCAACATGAGGAAAACCTCATTTTTCTCTTCTTATAAAAGAGCCATAATAACTAACATAAAATTGATGCTCATCTACTCTCTTTGTAAAGATTTTTTAACATTGCCCTTTCCTTAAAAGATTTATCATCTTATTTGCACTTGGAGTTTTTCAGATGTGTTTATATGACCCATTTCTGATACTGACCTTTGCTTTTTTCCACCATATTGTATATCTACTTACTTACTTATTTTAGCATTGGAGACTTATATCTGTCTATTACTATGAACAAAGAATAGACTTGGCTATACAGGGATTCAATAATTGATCTTCTGTTTTTCTTTCAGCAATGTGCAGGTTCTATCTGTGAGAAATATGGCTTGGAGGAGTGTACCTGTGCCAGTTCTGATAGCAAAGACGATAAGGAATTATGCCATGTCTGCTGTATGAAGAAGAGTAAGGCTTTTAAAATACAAGAAGAGTATAAAATTTGTTTCGATAACCTTATTTTGTTCTATATTTTAGGTGTTAAACTTTGATATACACTTTTCGCAGATAATTTCCAGCTAAACTTACCCTCTTGAACCATTTTAAATGTAGAATAGCATTGTGTTTCTACTATTAGTTATCTACAGTGTTTTTAAAATGACAGACTACACAAAAACCTGCTAGCTTTATGACAGTAAATATAAACACCATTAGAAGATTTTAAAGCTATCGTAGGCACTAAGAGTTGCAGGTTGTTTACTTACATTGTAACATTTAAGGTGAATTACCAATGGAGTTATCTAGCCTAACTAATGAAAGTCTATACATGTCATGATAATGATTTTAGGCAGCTTCTTATTTTCCTCCCTCTCTCCCCAACTAACCCACTAGGAAATCTGATCTTCAACTTATATTTGGCACTTTTTTTCCAGTGGACCTATCAACTTGTGCCAGTACAGGGTCTATGCAGTGGAGCAAGCATTTCATGGGTCGAACCATCACCCTGCAACCTGGATCCCCTTGCAATGATTTTCGAGGCTACTGTGATGTTTTCATGCGGTGCAGATTAGTAGATGCTGATGGTCCCTTAGCTAGACTTAAAAAAGCAATTTTTAGTCCAGAGCTCTATGAAAACATTGCTGAATGGATTGTGGTAAGTATAGTTTTTATTTATAAAGAAACTTTATCTTAAAATGTTTTGATCGTAATTTTACTTGGCCAGAGGTCACCAGTGTTATGAGAAAAACACTTCTGTTTATACTGGAATTACTTTATTTCAAGATGATTTTTAAAGTTCAAATATCTGAAGGTATTATTTTCTTTCGAAGTGATCAGAATCTCTGCAAGTGTATTGTTCATAGATTGGTTGGTAGGTGTTGGGAGTCATTCTCTTTTACTCTGCTCCCTAGTTCATGTCCTGGATGGGTTACTTCATCCTTTCGTACATTTGAACAGGACATTTTCATGGGAGTTATTCCTTGAATTGCTTTGGAAAGCCCTGCTTGCTTTTTATACTTCTCCCTTGTCTCAATATGACAGATAGCCATCTGCGGGTTCTACTTTGCTGAACAGGAGAGATGAAAGAGAAATTGGTGATTTTCTGAAGGTTTTTTCTGATGTTTCAATATAATTTCTGGGTCTTCATCTTGTCGGTGATAGGAATGTTAACAGGGTAAGATCAGATACAGAGCCTTTTGCAGATTTGTTAATGATTATGGATGTTCATTCCAACATAGATTTACTAAACTGTATTATTTTAAAATCCACATTCCTCCAAGTTGTACAGATGTTAAATTACCTGAAATTTTCTTAGAAGATTGCCGAGAATGACTACCTTAAGTCACTTAAATATTCATGTTTCTAAGTGATTACATTAAAATATAAGTAGGAAGATTGCAGGTGAAGTATTTGAGAATGTTCTATACCTGAACTGAATGAGTTTGCTTTGGAAATGGACTTAAACTTAGCTCTTCTCTTTTAACCTCTCCCCCAATTTTTTCTCACATTTTTTGGTGTGTGTTCAGGACTGAGGATGCATCAGAAGCACATAAAGTTGTGTGCATTGTCACCCTTTTTGATACTCTTAGAATAACCTTCTACAATAAAAATTTTGGAATTATCTGCAACATGAAAGGGTGTTTGTTACACATAGGAAGAATAATACTTCATGTGTTAGAATTCGTGGTTTTTAGATATGTAATGACTAGTAGGGGGAGGATCATTGAAGTTGGGTTTAGGGAACCTAGGTTTTAAACCAAATAATTGGGCGGTTAACTTAGGTCCCTTTAAAACATGTGATATATTACTATTTTTGTATTCCTGTGCTTTGGTGCATAGTAGGTGTTCAAAACAATACCTATTAAACTGAAGGTGCCTTGTGACACTATGGTGAAGTGAAACAAATGCGGGCTTGGGAATTACGCAAGGATTCAGGTCATCCTCTGGCCTTTGTCAGTTCTGTGACTAAGTAGCTTACCTTTCTTGGCCTTTTACTTTCCTTTTGCAACTCAGATCCAGGTTTGTTTTTGTTTTTTTCCAGATTATCGCATTAAGAATAAGTTGAGATTGGGTATACTTGTCTACTGTAGAGGTCAATATGTTGCAAAAAATCTGATAATGGGGATCTCTGAGTTAGTTTTACGGAGTATATGTTATGGCAGATATTTTAGGTTTTCTATATAGGCTCTCCTATCATCTAAAAACAGTATGTTTTTTAACTTTTTTTCATTATGTCTAATCTTAACTCAGTTTTACTTAGGATTTCAAAAACTCATTCCTGTTAAAATGTTTAATAGAAATGATCTTTTTATATGAAGTATTTTTAAAGTCTTTTTTCATATTTTAGATTTAAGGATTTAGTGAAATGCTTCTTACAATGAATTAGCAATATGAAGTCTTTTCTTGTGCTCTGGAACTCATTAATCAGGCACTTTAGGTTTATATAAGGCCACAGATGTAGAATGCTTTTATTTTATATCACATGTTGACATCCACTCTTTTTAGTATGCTTCACACTGCCTGAAAAGTACCACTAGGCTGTTGCTGCATTTATGGGCATAAACAGTACAATAACAAACATCCAGTCTCTATAAGTTATTTGTCTTATTTGTTTTACCTGCTGAGTTCACTTGCATAGTAGAGTTTATTTTGCTACATTAATAGCTCATGCTTTGGTCTTGTCAGGAAAGTGTTCTTTTAGTTAGTAATATAGGTTATTAGGATGCTCTGGTGTAAAAACTATGAAAGGAATGACAGGTTAGTTTCTCTGACTTCCCTTTTCAGTGGCCCCTCATAGCTTTTTGTCTCCTTTCTGTTGTATACTGTTGCATTTTTTTCCCCACGTGTGGGGTAGAGAGGAAGAACCCAAGCAGCTTAATACTTCAGGGCATGAGTTATTGACTGCTGCCGGTACCATGGTAATGAAGTGCTAAAGACTTTTACTTTGTTTTCTGGAGTAAAGTTGTTTTTGACAATGTTTTGAACACATTTCTCAAAAATATATTTACTGTATTTGTTGAGTACCTACTATGTATGTATCTATCTGGCCAGTAGATCAGCCTAAAATCCTTTGGATTTATCAAGGAGTTATCATGTTCTTGAAAAGTTTGAGAGCATTCACCAGTAAATCTATTAAGACCTTGTTTTATTATCTCCTTTTCTGTAAATGGATATTTGAGGGCATTGGTAATTCTTTTTCAACTTCTTCCAGAATTATGGTGTTGTTCAGATTTTCTACATCTTTTGTGTTAGGTTTCACATCGTAGAAACCATCTTTGACCTTGATTTTTTTCAAATTTCTTATTGTATTTTCCCCTCCCTTTTAAAATAATTACCTATTGTTTTGTGGCTTTTGAAATTTTTATTTGTTCAGATTTACAGGAGTTGGACTTTTTAAATTTTTGCTTGGATAATAACCAACTGTATTTCTTATTTTTCAGTTAATTTCTGCTCTCATATTGCTGTTATTTTATGAACTTAAGTATTGAGTATCTGGTATTCCTTGTAATCTTCACCTGAGGATATATTCATTGATTTAAGAGTGAGAGGAAGGGGGCAGAGACATCGATATAAGAGAGAAACATTGATCGGTTGCCTCCCATAGGCGCCCTGACCAGGGATTGAACCCTTACCCTTTTGGTGTACAGGTCGAAGCTCCAACGAACTGAGCCACCCGGCCAGGACTTTGGTTTTTGTGTGGAAGATTTAGAGCAGTGTTTTCCAAATGCTTCATAGAATACTAGTTCCATGGGATTAGTGGTCAAATAAATCTGGAAAACAATAGTCTACAATGAAGTGCCTACAATAGTCCCTTCTTAGAAATTTGTAAGAATATTATGAGAAATCCTGTAATAAGAAAAACTTTTTAACTTTACTTTCAAACTTAACTGACCCCAGAAATCTTTTTTCATGCCAGTCTTATTAAATCCTAAAGATCCTTAGAAGTCACATGGGGGAGCATTAAGAGCAGTAGTCCTCATTCCTGGTTGTATGTGAGAATTACCTCAGGCTTTAGACCTATTAATGCAGAGTCTCTTGAGATGGGGTTTATGTATTTCTGGTGAGGAGCTAGGATTGAGAACCAACCATTTATCTAGAACAGGGGTTGGCAAACTGTGGCTCATGAGCCAAATTCAGCCCACTGCCTGTTTTTGTGTGGCTCACAAGCTAAGAATGGTTTCACATTTTTAAGTAGTTATTTAAAAAATCAAAAGATATTATCAAAATGATATGCTTTTGAAAATACATGAAATTCAGATTTCAGTGTCCATAAATAATGGTTTAATGGAACATAGCCACACCCAATTGGTTATATACTGTCCGTAGCTGCTTTTGCACTTTGAGTAGTTGCAACAGAGACTGTATGGCCCCACAGAGCCTAAAATATTTATCTGGCCTTTTTTGGAAATGTTTGCCAACACCTGACCTAGAGCAGTGGATCCAAAGTATAGTTCCCTCACCCGCGGCATCAGCATCACCTGGGAACTTGATAGAAATGCAAATTATCAGACCCCACCCTGGACCCACTGTGTCAATAGTTGATGGTGCATGCTGAGGTTTGGGAACCATTGTTTTCAATCTCTGCTGTGTAATGACTCCTTTCTAAAAGACTTGTTACGGAAAAGTTTTACTTTGTCATTCTAATATGTTGAAAATGGAAGATGTCCAGGTTCTTTAAAGTCCCTCATTGCCTAATGGAATAGGCCAAATAACTGCCACTTAGCAACTTGAACAACAAAAATGTAATATTGTCACAGAGCTTAGCATATGGTAAGGCTTCAGTATACATTTGTTAGATGAATGAAGCAGATTTCTTAAATGTCATTATTTATATGGAAAAGAATAAAAATTGTGCATACTCACTTGGAGGCTATAATGTTTTTAGGTTTCTCTCAGTGGTATTTTATCATGCTAGCCCAGGCAGAGCTTAAGTAACTAAGTAAATGATTAGTACCCAGTTGCTGTACGCTTGGCAGATTGGTGTGAGGGGTGGCACATGAGATGCTGAAGAATACAAGAACATTTAGTCCTAGTCCAGACTCTAGTATCTCCTGAAGGATAGAAAGGAAGCTCTCTGTCCCTGCAGGGTGGCATGATCAGTATTACTGTAAGGAACTGAGCCCCGCATGGTTTTGTGATTTATAGGAAATCTAGAGTGCGTTCGCCGAGAAGGAGAGTTAAACAATGGAACATTCACTGAAAGGTTTATATAGTTGACTTTTTCTGGGGATCTTTAAAAACAGTAAAGATTATTCTTTTGCCTGAAGAAACTTGAGTCCATGCCTTGCCCCTTTTCCCTCTCAGTTTTTATGGGTGATAACCTGTTTTATCATTTTATTATCCTATAGGTCTTTTTAAAATTATTTAGATTGTTAAGTAAAAAACTTATAATTACTATATAACAAATTAGACTGGTAAATGTTGCCTTTTTATTTTGTCATTTTTACTTTTTTCTACTTTGTGTTCTTTGGCCATATGACTGACTATATTGAATAATGTCTGTTTCTTATGTGGAGTTATTTTCTCAACCTTGATTTAGTGCTCGTTAACTTCAAGGCTTTTTTTTTTAATAAAATTTTTGAATGTCTTCTCTTTGTTTCGTTTCATTTCACACTTTTGTATCTGTGAAAGATAAGAACTGGGTGCATAATTTACACTCATTAAATGGTTGTTGAATAAGTGATAGCTCTCCTTTCTTTCAGACTATAATAAGTGGACAAATTTTGATCTTTTCTTTTGAGATAGAACATATATTTTACATTTATTTACCTGGTTGGTATTCTTTTCCCTAATTTTATAGTATATGTAAAAGAGAAGACATGATTTAGCATTTAACACACTCTCTGATCATTTCTTTTTTTTAAAGGAGCATTAAAAATTCCTTCAACTAAAGGTGTCCATACCTACTAACAGTCTCAAACACGCCATTGTTTTGTTTAGTTTTTCTTTCTATCTTCTATCCACAACGTCCCGTTTTCCCAGACACTAAACTCTGAAAAGCTATCATTGTCACTAAAACACATCAAGCTTTGGGCTTTTGAGATGTGTAGTTATTTTTAAAAAATTGGAGTAAGGCCAAGAATAGTACTAGGAGGAACTGGAAGTTCTCAAGGACCTGGGTGCCACATTTAGTAAATATCTATTGATATAAACTGAGACTGGGTCCTTTTGACTTGTTTTCTACAAAATTATAACCATTATTAATCCACGCCTTGTCTTACTGCCATATTACTGGCATCTTTTTAAAAAGACTACATAGGTACTGAAAAACTAGCATCAGAGCTATCAAAACCACAATTTTTTATTCTCTGTCTTTGTTGTAAGAGCCATGTCATGTTATTTGTATGTGTGGGCAATCTAGAAATAATAACTGAGCTGTTAGAAGCATTTCAAAATGCTTCAGTATTTGATATATCAAATACATCAGTATTTGGAATAGCGACTCACTTGCAATAATTAGTTCAACACGTACTTTTTTGTGGGTTAGGTACTGAGTTTGTAGGATATAAATTCAAGGATCTCATAGCCCAGATTGGGATAGAGAAGACAAGCACATAGAAATATTTTCAGTTCTGCATGATGTTTACACAGAAAATAAGAGAAACTGTTTGGGGAAGGCCTCTTTTAGGAAGTGAGGCCAAAGCTAAGTTCTTAAGGACCAATAGAAGTAGAAGGTACAGATTACTGTTTTATGAAGAGGGAGTCCCTGAAAATGTCACAGAAGTATGAATTTTTTTAAATGAAATATTTTTTCCTTTTGATAAGTGTGATTATGCGTTTTTTTTTTCCTTTTTAAATTGACAAAGTAATATATTGAAAAGTATGCCTTCATTTTACTCTGGAGCCCAGTCTTCTTAAAATGAGTTTCATGTGCATTCTTCAGAAACTGTTTATACCATTGTAAGAATATGTATTTTAAAAAAATAAGGGGAATCACGTATATACTTTGTAGTACCTTATTGTGTGCTCGTTTTTTGGTTTTTTTTTCTTTCTCCCACTTAGTTGTCTATTTTGGAGGTCTTTGGTGGGAAGATTATGAAGAAGGGTTTTACATAGAGGAGTGGCATATTTAATTCTGCTTTTTAGGTTGTTGTAATACTGGTGACCAGGTGGAAGATGGTTTATTTTCTTTTTAATATTTTATTTACTTTCAGAGAGAGGGGAAGGGAGGGGGAGAGAGAGGGAGAGAAACGTTCACGTGAGAGAGAAACATCAGTTGGTTACCTCTTGCACACTCACAGCCAGGGACCTGGCCTGCAACCCAGGTGTGTGCCCTGACTGGGAATCGAACTGGCAACCTGTTGGTTCACAGGCCAGCACTCAATCCACTGAGCCACACCAGAGCTGGAAGACGGTTTTGAGCAGAGAAGACTGGAAGGAAGGAAATGTGTTAGAGAATATAATGAACATTAGGAATAGAAGTGAATCTCACATAACAGAAATAGCCTATCAGTGTGAAAGTAGTAGGAAGGCCCTTGACCCTTTATGCCTGTGGATTAGATCACATTAGAGATGATACTGCCTCCCAGAGGGTGTTGGGAAATGTACAGTAGATTTCAAAGTAACTGAGGGATTCTACTAGCATTTGATGAATGAGGGCCGGGGTACTCAACTTCTTGCATTGCTCAGAATGCTTTCTTACCACAATGCCAGTATGTCTACACTGAGTATGAAGCACTGATCTGCATCCTAATCACTGGTGTGCTTGTTTAAAATGTAGTTGGCTGCACGTTCCACAAGCCAGAACAACTGAGTTGGAATCTGCAGCATTGTGGCCTGAGAATCTTACATTTTAATAAGCACATGAGATCATTCTTAGGTCTATTCAGAAATGGGAAACTTTTTTTTTTACCATGTGAATGCTGATTATTTGAGCAGCTCTTCCAGTTATAGGACTCCTCTTTCTGCAGCCAACCAGATACTCTTGGCTTCCCCCAAAACTCTCAGGCAAGTAGTAAGATAGCTAGAACTAAGGAGCTAGTGTTGAGTGGTATCCATTCAATGAATGTACTGTATGTGGATATAGAACAGGGGTTGACAAACTGTGGCTCATGGGTCAAATCTGGTCTATACCCTGTTTTTGTAAATATAATCATCCCTCAGTATCCATGGGGGATTGGTCCCAGGACCCCCCAACAGTAGCCACATTTGCAGATGCTTAAGTTCCTTAATTAAAATGGCATAGAACAGTGCATACAGTTGGCCCTCTGCATCCATGGATTGAAAATAGTAACTGTTTTCAATCTGCTGTTGACTAAATCCACAGGTGGGCAATCCATGGATAAGGAAGATTGACTGTAATGTACAGCCCTACTCATTTGTTTGCTTGTTATCTATGGCTACTTTTACACTACAGTGACAGAAATGAGTAGTTGTGACAGAGACCATATGGCCTACAAAGCCTAAAATATTTATTTGGCCCTTTATAAAAAAAGGTTTGCTGACACCTGGTAGAGACCAGTAGCTCTCAGTTTTGGAGAGATAATGAAGTCATCTGAGCAGCTTTAACAAAATGGCTAGTGTTAGGATCTCACCCCTACCCCATTTAGGTCTGGGATTTGGTCTGGGTATATGAGTTTTAAGAGTTTTCCAGATGATTCTAATGTGCAACCAAGGTTGAGAATCACTGGTATAGAGCCAGAAGAGAACATATAGCAGTGTAAGCTGGTGATGTGGGTTCTTTATGTATTTAACTAGGTCAGAGTGTCAGAAATTCAGACAGTGGAGGTAGAAGAAAATCCTACTTCATTAAATGCCATATTTAAAAGGTCTGGATGCCAGGGACGGGACAGAAGCTGTGCTTACAGTTCTTCACATGATAGTAGACAGAAATGAAAAGAGAATCAACCAGCACTTGACAGACTGAGGGCAGGCCTCATATCCTGCCTTTTGATAAACAATGGGTTTATTATTTGGGGATGAATAAAATAAACAAACAAAAAAAACAACAGGAGACTCTAGAAAATTTATCCAATAAGGGAAAGGTAGTATTATCCTAAAGACTCACAGGGAGAACCATTCTCTGAAAATTATTTTCTGTAGAAACCCAAAGACAATTTTAGAAAACTATCTGTCAGTCTTAGTAGGATACAACAAATATCCCTGAAAAGTAGATTGTAAATGTATGGTTTCTAAGCCAGATTCAGCTGGGTAAACATGTCTTGTATATATATTGTTTTTAGAAAATTTGAATGAGTTGGTAGCATTTAAAAATAGATTTCACATAAAAATTTAAATTCGTAGTTTCTCTTAACAGATCTTTCAACAATAAGGCTGAATTGCAATAGGCCTTACTGTTTTCTTGAACAGTTCATTTCTTAAGCCATTAGGTAAGATCAAGCAAGGCAGACATTCATGTGAGGGTGGGGGAGCTATAGTGGCACAGAGCAGGGCTTTGGAACCTGACCTGAGTGGGATGGGGATGGAAAGGGAAGAAGCCAGGTATGGGCTGTTGGAGCCCAAGCATGGTGAGAAGGGTGCCCTGTTGAAGGGCAGCTGGCTTGGGATGTCAGAATGCAAATGCTGTAAGGGGGGTGTTTGCATAGGAGGGGCAGTTCCAGGAAGAACCAGGGCTCGATGGAGAAGGGGCTGATTCCTGGGCTGTGTTAGGGAAAGAACAAGATGAACCTAGAACTTTTACTTTGTGTCAGGAAGTAAAGTGCTCAAAGAATTGTGGTCCATGTCCAAAAGACACAATAATGATAGTAATGTATTATAACCCACTGAGTAAAATAGGAAACCATGAGGGAATAAATAAATGAATAAAAAGTTTGATGAAGAACAAGATATTTATATAGTCCCAAATTATGTTCCTACAAAGTATTCATTGACTACAAAAAAGAAGAGTATCTTTATGATAAAGTTTGGCAGATAACACCTTAATCAAGGGATGAAATTAACATCACCAATAATGAGATCAAAATCATGCATCACCTGATAATTTGCAGTGAGAAGAATACAGCGTCATTTCTGTGGTATTCTTACCAAAGATGTATGACCTGAATCTAATCATAAAGGAACATCTGAGAAATCCAAATCTGAGGGACAATCCAAAATGAGAGACATTTTGATAAAAAATAACTGGCCTATAATATTCTAAAGGGTCATGGTTATGTAAACCAAGGAAAGACTGGTAATTTTCCAGATTGCAGGAGACTAAAGAAACATGGTAGCTAAATGCAACACATAATTCTGAATTGGATGGCATGGGGACAAATGGCAAAACTTGAGTGAGGTCTAAGGAGTAAATGGTAGTAATGTATCAGTGCCAATTTCCTGATTGATGATTGTGTTGTGGCTATCTAAGAAAATACCCTAATATTGTAGAAACCATATGCTAAAATGTGCAGGTATGACAGGGCATTGTGCTAGCGATGTACTCTGAGTTGGTTCCAGTTCCTAAAAAGTTATTTGTGTTTTACTTGGAACTTCTCTCTAAGTTTGAGATTCCTTTAAAATTAAATAAATTAAAAATATGTATGTATAGGAAAGGCGTTATGCACATATGGAAAAGTGGGCAGGAGTATTTTGCCACAACATTCATTTTTATTTTAGTTTCTATTACTTTAATTACATTGTCACTGCTGGATAAAGAAAACAGTATAGAAATTGTAGGCTGTTTGTTATAAGGCCCCAGATGGTAGAAAATCTTCTTAAATGAGATTTTTATTTGCAGTAATTAGCAATAACTATATATGTATAACAGTCTGTATTAAGCCAATGTGAAGGTTCATAGTTTTAAAGTTGTGACTGTTTTATACATACTATCTTAAAATTTGAATGTTTTGAATTGCAAAATAGACTTATGATTTATTAAGAATGACAACAGTAATTTTTATATAAATTATACCAGTTTTGAAGATTTTCTTGTTTAGCTAATTGATTTGTTTAATCTGATTTATGTTGGAAGTAAATTTTTTTTTTTGCAAAATTTATTATACTCTGTTCGGGATTGCAAACCACTAGGTGGAAGTAAAATTTTTAGTGCCTTCTTAGATTGGGTAAAGTTTGCCTGCGTCTAGAATATGTATATCATTCCACTGTTCACATTAAAAAGACCATAAACCTTTAAATAAATGAATATATTTAACATACTGTGATTTATGTATAATATAATGAAAATTAAGATATATAAAAGTAGCCCCGGTTGCTGTAGCTCAGTGGATTGAGCGTTGGCCGGCGAACCAAAGGGTCACTGGCTCGACTCCCCAGTCAGGGCACATGCCTGGGTTGCGACGTAGGTCCCCAGTAGAGTGCGCACGAGAGGCAACCCCACACTGATGGTTCTCTTCCTCCCTTCCCCTCTGTCTAAAAATAAAATAAATAAAATCTTTAAAAAAACAAAACAAAATATATATATAAAAGTAATTTTACAACAGTAGTCTGGGTCTTAAATCGCAAATGAAGTAGAATAACAGGAAAAGGGAGTCTCAACAAAAGGTAAAATTTTAGTGTTAACTTCAATGAGTAGAAAAAAATAGGATATAAATTCCAGTGGTAGAATTTAAAGTACCGGGTTAGCCAAAAAATTCATTTGTTTTTTCCTGTAAGGTGGCTCTAGTAGCACTTAGTTGTCTTTAACCTCATTTGAGACAATTTTGTTAGATTGTATTGTGATAGCTGTTAGATCAGCATGTATTAAAAAAAAAACAACATCAAAATTGCTGAATTTTTGTGGAGCCATTTTAATATTGAAGATGGAAGAAAATATGCAACATTTTCAGCTTGCTATGCTTTATTATTTCAAGAAAGGAAAAAATCTGCAACTTAAATACAGAAAAAGATTTGTGCAGTATTTGGAGAAGGTACTGAGACTGATCAGACATGTCAAAAGTAGTTTGCGAAGTTTTGTGCTGGAGATTTATCGCTGGACGATGCTCCATGGTCAGTAGACCAGTTGAAGTTGACAGCAACATATTGAGATTTTCTTTACACAAGAAAAGGGATAGGGAGCAACTGCTCCAAATTATTTTATACGTAATTGAGAACAGTCAGTGTTATACCACATGGGAGATAGATGACATACTCAAAATATCCAAATCAATAAAGTTATTGGTGAATATGAAAAATGTGTCTTTTATTTTATGGAAAAAAACCCCATACGGACTTTTTGGCCAACCCAATAATATACCTTCAAGTCAATGGAGAGTATAAAAGCAAACAAAACGTAATGCGTATGAGCACTAGGCCAAAAAGGGAGAAGTATTTAAACCAGAGAATATTAATAACATGGGAAAATACAGTATAAACTTTATACAAGATGACCCTAGTTTTGTGGGACTGAAGGGAAAAGTAAGATTGAGTGGTTTCCTCTAGGAAGTGAAGTTATGGGTGATTTTTGTGTTCTCTATACTTTTTATACTTAAAATTAATATGTATGTGCTTATACATGATATCTGTACAAGTCCCAACCAACAAATGTTCTTTAAAAACTAAAATGTAATATAGCCTATTTTGTATTTTATACAATATAAAATATTCTAAAATATTTTGTAGTGTTTTCAGTAGAAAAATCTGTTTATTTCTAGGCTAATTGGTGGGCTGTATTGCTTATGGGAGTTGCCCTGATCATGTTAATGGCTGGATTTATTAAGATATGCAGTGTTCATACACCAAGTAGTAATCCAAAGTTGCCTCCTCCCAAACCTCTTCCAGGTAAGACAGTTTGAGCAAGGTATATATTTTTATAACAGAACCGTTTAGCAGGTAGAATTGGATTTTAAACAAGTCTTTAGAAACTGATTTTCTACTACTTTCTCCTTGAGAATGGGATTACTGGATGAATTAGTTGATTTTTAAGTGTTTTTTTAAAAATCAGTCCAATCTAGCTAATGGCTGTCAGTTTAATACTGATCTACCCTGAGTATCTAAAAACACTTAGACCTAGAAAGTTTTATTTTTGCTTGATACTTATTTTCTTGTTTTCATATTGTAAAATCTTCCATTTTATTTTAAATGATTGGCTTTCCTATTCTAATAGCTATGCTTCTGTTAATTATTTTAAATGTTCATGGTCATCAAATATTTTCTGGTACATAAGCTCATTTTTCCTAGGATGATGCTTATGGGGAAATACAGTCCATGGGAGTCTTAGGGTGGAGGCTTTTAGTCACCAAATGACCATTTGTCATCTCTGAAAATAATTCCTAAGGTTTGGTCTTGCCTTTTACCTCTCAGGAAGACACAGCATTGGGAAGATTTAGATTAGCCCCAGGGATTTACACAAGACAGGGGATAGGGAGCAACTGCTCCAAATTATTTAGTCCCCATCTATTTCTCCTTCACCTTCCCCAAAGTATTCGTGGCTTCTCTGCTACCCTCAGGACTCCTGGACCAGCACTCTGTTCTGTAGGTTTGGGGCCAACATTATCCCAAGACAATGACAGAGGAGAACCAGAGTTAAAAGACAGCAGTTCCCTCTGTGACCTCCTGGCCTACTCCTGAAGCCCCTTGCCTCAGGCCAAATTTGCTACTCTACAGAAAGCAGATTAAAACTAAGGGTTTCTTATAATTTTCTCCATTTTCCCTCAGTTGTTTCCCTGTATTTACCTATCATGGGGCAAGAGAACTCAGTATTCAAGCTGGGATAGTATCATGGTGGGAATCAGGAAATCTGATTTTGATATCATTGCTTTTCATCACTTTACAATGTTTAGGCCTCTAGAATTTATGTCAGTTTCTTAGGGATTTCCAAGGGCCCCATGACACTTTTTAGATGTGTTGCCAATTATGGTCCCATTCAATGAAACAATTCTTTTACTTGACTTTAAGCAAATTTCACCTTTAAAACTTAAAAAGTCCTTAGCCACCATTTATTGAATCCTCACAAGTAGTGTTAAAAGCACTTGTACATATCACCCTCACAGTAGACTGTGTGAGTTATTATCCCTTTTATACACAAGGCATTTGAGTTGCAGAGATTAAATCATCTGCTCAAAGACAGTAACTCTTTGTCATGGATCTTGTCCTCAGAATCCATATCAGTCTAATAAATTGTGGCTGTTGAGCACTTTAAGAGTGTCTATCTCAGTTGAGATATGTTGTAAATATAAAATACATATCAGACTTTGAAGACAGTATACAAAAATGAGTGAAATATTTCATTAATTTATTTTATCAATCACATCTTGAAATGACAATATTTTGGCTATATTGGATTAAGTGAAATAAAAAATATTAACGTTATTTTATTTATTTATTTTTTCATTATGGCTACTGAAAATTTAAAATTATGTATATGACATATTTCTCTTGGATAGTACCATTCTAGAACCTTTCTTATTGATATGGCAGCTTTGTTTTTAAAGATTATAAAGCTCAGGGTAAATCTGTTTTACTTTTGTTTGTGATTCACAGGCACTTTAAAGAGGAGGAGACCTCCACAGCCCATTCAGCAACCCCAGCGTCAGAGGCCCCGGGAAAGTTATCAGATGGGACACATGAGACGTTAACTGCAGCTTTTGCCTTGGTTCTTCCTAGTGCCTACAATGGGAAAACTTCACTCCAAAGAGACACCTATTAAATCATCCCCAAACTAAACCCTCACAAATAAGAGTTGAAGAAAAAAATATGGCAAGAGATCATGTCCTCAGACCAGGTGGAATTACTTAAATTTTAAAGCCTGAAAATTCCAATTTGGGGGTGGGAGGTGGAAAAGAAACCCAATTTTCTTATGGACAGATATTTTTAACCTAATGGCACAAAGTCTTAGAATATTATTATGTGCCCTGTGTTCCCTGTTCTTCGTTGCTACATTTCTTCACTTGCAGGCAAACTTGGCTCTCTATAAACTTTTATCACAAATTGAAATATATATATATATATATTTTTCAACTGCCAGTCAAGGCTAGGAGGCTCGACCACCTCAACATTGGAGACATCACTTGCCAATGTACATACCTTGTTATATGCAGACATGTATTTCTTACGTACACTGTACTTCTGTGTGCAATTGTAAACAGAAATTGCAATATGGATGTTTCTTTGTATTATAAAATTTTTCCGCTCTTAATGAAAAATTACTGTTTAATTGACATACTCAGGATAACAGAGAATGGTGGTATCCAATGGTCCAGGATTCTGTGATGCTTTACATAGGCAGTTTTGAAATGAGAATCAATTTACCTTTTTTTAATGATGGAGTTGGCTCTGATACTCATTTTGTCTTTATCAAATGGCTGCTAAGAGCACATGAGTGACTATGCTGAAGAACACAGTTAGGTGTTGTGCAAACTGGACATATGCAGCATACTACTTCAGAGTTAGTTCTTTATGTAAGTGTCTGATTTCTGCTTACTTATTTTAAACTTTCTAATTCAATTCCATTTTTGAATCGATAGGTGACATTTTATTCATGCTTCGGTAGAAATTTTGTCAATGAAATGATTCTTTTTATTTGTAACCTTATTTGTGTTTTCCATATATCTAAAGTATGCTAATTATGTTCTTGGTTTTTGTCTGATACAGAAAAGAAAAGCTGTGTCTTTATTGTATCAAAATATTTGAACTTTTTTTAGCATATCATCACTGATTATTGGTAACCACTAAAGAAGAGTGATTTGCTCAACTAGTAGTTAAAATTATTGATAGGCCTTCTGACATTTTTTTCCCTAAAATATTTTAACAGCAATGGAGGTGAAACAGCACAATGTCCCATTCCAAATTATTTTTTAAACAGATGTAAATAATTGGCTTTTTAAAGAAAGCAAAAGCATTTAATGCATTAACAGGCTTATTGCTATGCAGGAATGGAAAGGGGCATTACAAGAATATTTTAAGCTTGTGACATATTTATTGCTTCTGTTTTCCAACTACATCACTTAAATTAGACATAAATGGCTATGATTTTCCTGGCTTCATGTAGGAGGCAAATTTAGGAAAAGGTGAAAAAATTTGTGTTTTCACTTCTTTTTTTCTTTTTTCTTTTCTTAAGAGTATAAGGTTTACACAATCATTCTCATAATGTGACACAAGCCAGCAAGGCCAAAAATGCTAGAGAAAATAATGGGATCTCTTCCTTGTAAACTTGTACAGTATGTGGTGACTTTTTTCAAAATGCAGCTTTTTGTACATGATTTAGAGACAAATTTTGTACATGAAACCCCAGATAGACTATAAATAATTCTAAACAAACAAGTAGGTAGACATGTATGTAATTGCTTTTAAATCATTTAAATGCCTTTGTTTTGGACTGTGCAAAGGTTGAAAGTGGCTTTGCATTTCTAAAATGGTGACTTTTATTCTGCAAGAGTTCTTAGTAACTTTTTGAGTGTGGTAGACTTTGGAACATGTACTTTTTTTTGCTTGTAATGTTATCCTGTGGTAAGGTTTTGGCAGGTACACACTGCCCTATTTTATTTGGAGTCTAAGTTAAATGTTTTCTGAAAAGAGATACGTGCACTGAACTCTCCATGGCAAATCAAGATGTGGTAAAACAAAAGGATCAAGACAAATGAAATCTAATACTACTGTCAGTTTAATGTCCACTGTGTTTTATACAGTATCTTTTTGTTCACTTTGGAAATTTTTACTAAAAATTACAAAAAATAAAGTATTGTGCAAAGATGTAAGGTTTTTGAAACTTGAAATGCATTAATAAATAGACTTGATGAAATCATTTTAAAGGTTCCATTCTCTTTGAACTCTTGAGAACTGCCAAAAGAACCTTCCCACAAGGCAGCTTTTCCTTACTAAATGAAAGAGCTTGTTAAGTAGAAAGGGGGTCATCTCTTTCCATACAATTACAGATATCTTTATTCCTACTTAGGAGTCCATGTAAAAAAATTATGATTTGATATCTCTATATGTTCTACAAGTGGAACATTTTAAAAACACTTAACTAATTTCAGCTATTTTACATTATTCACAAGCACTATTCAGTGTTTTTCAAAGTGTGTTGGAAGAGCTGACATTTTGGAAACTGGTCTTATTGACATTTAAGTCCTCACTTGGTCCATAGGTTCTGAGACTGTAAGTGAAACGATGTATAAAATGCAGCCAGTTTTACCATAGGCTAATTGATAGAAACAAGACTTACCTTCCTACAACATCTCATCAAAGCTATAGCTAAATGTTGAATGAAATAGTGTTATTCGAGGACCTACTGTATATCTGTTTTGCGAAGTTTTAAATACTGAGTACCTCATTTATTTTAAAAGTTGCTTAATAAGTATATTTTAAAATTTGAACCTCATTTTCCTGCGTTATCAAATTCATAGCAAATAAGAAGAGATTTGACATTTTAGCATTACTTAGAAAAAGAATTACAAGTCCAGAATGGCGCCCTACATAGAATATAATCTCCCCTAATTCTTTTTCCTTGTTTAAAATTGAGGCCAGCTATAAATAAATATAGTATTTGTTAAATGAATAAACATGCCATACTTTTTAGTTACTTTAATTTAGAAACATTAAAACGTATAGTATGTTTAATTTTGTTTATTCGTGAAACCATTGATGCTAATTCAAATGCTTGAAAGTTTGTTATTTTTTACTTACAATTGAATGCGTAGATTTTGTTTAAAATTTTTTTCAGGTTCTAAATTTCGGCAACAGTTCAATCAGCAGTAAAATAAATTATTGCAGTTTCTGGACTTAGTGATTCTCATAGTATCAGGCAATATACAGTTTGGGAAAGGACTTCTTTAAGGGAAAAGACAACTTTATCTAATCAGTTTTGTTTACTGAGATGTCTTCTGTACTTTGTGCTTGGATACTTTATTTTTGTCATATTCACAGATTCATGAAAATCGAAGATTTCTCCAAGTTGGGCAAACTACTCCTTAAGTCCTTACATCTGTTCCTATGGTCTGTACATTTTAAGATCTAATGATTATTACTTCTCCAAAGAGGGATTAGTGTCCTTGGCAGCTGTGCAATTATGGGTGCTTGTGCTTGAGACAGCTTTTAATTTCTTGTTATTTCTTTTTTTCTTTTTTTATATTGAATTTATTGGGGTAACATTGATTCTCAAAACTATATAGGTTTCAAGTGTACAACTGAATAAAACATCATCTGCGTACTGCATTGTGTGTACATCACCTCAGGCAAAGTCTCTTTCCAACCCCACTTTACCCACCTCAGCCCCTCTTCACCTCCCCCATCCCCCTTGCCCTCTGGCTTCCACTATACTGTTGTCTGTGTGTTGCATATATGTGTTTTCTGTGTAATCTCTTTAGTCGAAAGCCTAAGAGAGTCACTGTAGTAGTTGCATTATGAAACTGAACATCCCAGCCCATCTTCAGGGGTATAAGAGGAAATGTACATTATACAGATTTAAAGGGTCACAGTCTCCCAAAACTAGAGAGCAAGTTGGATACAGTTTTAAGTAGGTACCAGAGTCAGTTCATTTGTAGAGAAATCACAAAAACTGTAAGAAATTATAGTTTTCTGAAATGTATTTTTGACTTCTAAGTAACTAAACAGATGATCAATTTGCCCCACAGACCTCAGCTCCAGTTTCACCACTTTTGGTTTTATGTTCTTGATTAAAAACAACTTCCATTTGAATCTCTGTTTCTATTTATTACCAGTTTAATTTTGCCATTATTCTTTCTGTATCCAACCCTCTGTATTATCAGGATACCAGCGAGCCCTTGCGTTCTATATTTATATATTTTTTTGTGTGTCTTTTGTGCATGTATGCACTATTTTCAGTAAAAATTTATATACTTTATAATTGATAAGCTTTTCAGAGTGTCTGTTCTCTCCTGTAAAAAGCAGCAAGATGATAGGTAAAAATGGAGGGTTGAGCAAAATGTTTATAAGCCTCTGCTTTTTCCTAAAATCCCCACTAAAATCATAGTGATTGGGGAAAGAAAAGAGCATAATCCAGCAAGGACAAAGAATATTTGAGAAAAGATAAGGACAAAACGTTGGAACTGGAAAGCAGATAGAAGAATAGTATCTGAGTTGGCAGACAGACCCAGTGATGCCAAATTCTAAACCAGCAGTAGAAACACAAGAACAGCCGTTTGCACTAAGATTTTGAAATACAGCCTTCAAGATTTTTCTACACGAGGCTAAAGGCATAATATGCACACTTTTGTAATCCATCTCTCTTATTTAACAATACATTGATCTTGTATCTACATCATTTTAATAACTAAATATTTCATTCTGTGGATATATTGTACATTTTAAAAATTAGCCAGTTCCTATTGTTTGGACATTTAGGTTTTCAGAGTGTTTGTGGTTTTAAAGAATCCTAAAAGGAAATCCTAAGCCTAATAATTCCTAAAAGTGAAATTGTTGGGTTGAAGATTTTTAAAGATCATTGATAAAAGTTTTGACACTGTCTTCCAGATGGACGTACCAAGTTATACTCCCCCCATTAATATATAAGAATACTTCCACAGTTAGCATATCTATTATATAGAGATTTTTCTTTTAAATCTGATAGCTTCATGCTTAAAAATTTATAGGTATGCAACTACATGAATTTATTAGAAACAAAAGTAGAAGACTTCTTAATTGACTTTATTAGCTTTATTAGGACATCCTTAGATAAATGGCTAATTCCAGATCTAGAAAACGTAATGCCCAAGAAGAGCCTAGAAAACACTGGCATACCAGAAAGCAAGGAGGCTGTTACAGATCTGTCAGAAAGATTCAGGAGCCACCTTGAAGAAGTTCCCACTGGCCAAAGCTGAGATAATTTTAGCATCAGTTAAGATAATATCTATAATAGATCAAAGCTCGTATTTTACTCCATGAGTTAATAATGATAGTTTATAAAATAATTACTTTGGAGTATGCTCTTAAAAGAAATATTCTAGCTGGTCAGTTGAAGAATGATAGACTGTCACCATTTTATCCTCCCCGTGATCAGTGGATCTAGGCAGTGGTCACCAGTGACTGCTATCCTCACAAAAGAGATAGCAGGCAAACATTTTGTACCTCCTAATGGAAATGGAAATGCTTAGGAAGCAGCCCTATCAAAAGTCAAATCTGATCCCGATCAAGCCTCTGGATCTAACTACCTCTTTACTAGAAGTACAGGAAATGAAGAAACACATTAGGGATTTAAACAGCAAGATCCAGACTGGAAAACAACAGGACAAATGACCCTGTTTTTTCAACAATGGAATTGCAAAGAAAAAAAATAAGATTAAGAGACTTAAGAGAGATACCTACCAATACAGTTTATGGACTTATTTGGGTCCTGATTTGAATGAACAAAAAAGTGAGACCATGAGGGATATAGGAAAACTTACTGGGCATTTGATGATTTTAAGGTGTTTTACAATTATTTTTTAGATATGATGATGGTATAGTGTTTACATTTTAAAAAATAGCCCCTTTACAGATACAAATTAAAATGCTTGAAATCATATGGTATTTAGGATTTGTTTAAAAATAATTAAGGACTTAGAATTTTCAGTCAAGATAGAGTTGTAGGTAAACATGGCTTGCCTCCTCACACAACCACAGCAAAAAACTACAACTAAACTACAAAACAGCTGTCACCCCAAACCGTCAGAAAATTGAACTGTATGGAAGTCCAGCAACCAAGGAATTAAAGAGATCATATTCATTCATATGGTAGGAGGGACGGAGACATGGAATGGGCCAGTCCCACACCACCCATGGTGGATAAAAATTGAGAGGGATATCTCAGAAGCGAGAGATTCCAGCCTCACAGCAGACCACCTACCCCAGGGTTCCAGTGCCAGGAATGTAAGTCCCCATAACTTAGTGGCTATAAAAGCTGGTGGGGGTTGGGGCAGTGGAAGAAACTGTGGGATTCTTAGGCATTTCCTCTTAAAGGGCCTGCAACAGATCTAGGACTTAGATGCACTCACTCTGGGCTCCAGCACCAAGGCAGCAGCTTGAAGGGCACCAGTGGCATACCAGAAGAAACTGATGTGCCAGGCATCAGAGCAAGTGGTGGGAGACAGCTTTCTCCTGGACAAAAATCCAGAGGCCAGGCAGCGGCCATTGGTTCTTTTCTGAGCCCACCCCCAGCCAAAGCCACAGAGCAGCAGCACCATATCTGAGACTCCGTCAACCTGGTTCACACAGGTTGCCCCTGCCCTGGTGATTACCTAAGCCGCCCCATCCAACTTACTGGTGTGCTTATCTACATTAGGCTATGCTACTAAGATGGAGTCAAAACAACACACTTAATACATAGAAACAAACACAGGGAGGCTGCCAAAATGAGGAGACGAAGAAATATGGCCAAAGTGAAAGAACAGAACAATACTCCAGAAAAAGAACTAAAAATTGAGATAAGCAATCTATCAGATGCAGAGTCAAAACACTCGTTATTAGGATGCTCAAGGAAAAGACCCAGGCAGAAATGAAGTTTACAGTAAGTGAAATAAAAATTTACAGGGAATCAACAGTGGAGTGGATGAAGCTGAGGATCAAATGAATGATTTGAAACATAAGGAAGAAAAAAAAAATCAGAACAGCAAGATCAAAAAAGTCCAAAAAGAAGAGGATAGGCTAAGGAGCCTCTGGGACAACTTCAAATGTACCAACATTCAACTCATAGGGGTGCCAGGAGTAGATAAGAAAAAGCAAGACATTGAAAATTTATTTGAAAAAAAAGGAAATAAAATTTACTTAATTTGGTGAAGAAAATAGACCTGCAAGTCCAGGAAGCACAGAGAGCCTCAAACAAGATGGATGCAAAGAGGACCACTCCAAAAAACATCATAATTAGAATACTAAAGATTAAAGATAAAGAGAAAATCCGAAAAGCAGCAAGGGAAGAGAAAAGCAGATAGTTACCTACAAAGGAGTTATCATAAGACTGTCAGCTGATTTCACAAAAGAAAATTCTGAGGTTAGAAGGGAATGGCAAGAAGTATTTAAAGTGATGAAAAGCAAGGACCTATGACCTAGATTTCTCTACCCAGCAAAGCTATCATTTAGAACTGAAGGGCAGATAAAGTGCTTCCCAGACAACATAAAGCTAAAGGAGTTCATCATCACCAAGCCATTATTATATGAAATGTTAATGGAAGTTATTTAAGAAAAAGAAGATCAAAACTATGAACATTAAAATGGCAATAAATTTACAACTATCAATAATTGAATCTAAAAAACAAACTAATCAAACAAGTAGAACAGAAATAGAATCAGAGATATGGAGATCATTAAGATGGTTATCAATTGAGAGGAGGAGGGGAAGGATGGGGGGAAAAAAGGTCCAGGGATTAAGAAGTAAAAATTGGTAGGTACAGAGTGGGCAGGAGGATGTTAAGAACAGTATAGGAAATGGAGTAGGCAAAAAACTTATATTCATGACCCATGGACATGAACTAACAGGGGGAGGATTGGGAGGGAGATGGGGGTGCTAGGTGGAGGGAGGCAAAGGAGGGGGGGGGGAATTGGGACAACTGTAATATCAGTACAATATATGTAAAAATAAAGAGTTGAAGCTCAGTAGTGTATGGGAATCTAGTTGAAACACGATTGACATGAGCTGATAATTGTCAAAGCTAGGTGATAGATACGTGGGGATTCATTATATATATTTTTTCTTTCCTTGTGTTTATATTAGAAAATTTCCATAAAGGTTTTTTAAAATGCGAATCAAATTCATACAGAAATTCATTCATTACTGTTTTTATTTTAGCAATAACTCATGATAATGGCCTATATTCATAATGGTTTTTTTTAGCAGAATCAAACTTGAACCAGCCAAGCTAACATAATTAATTATATTCTGCTCCAGTTACAATGAATGATTAATTGATTTTAACTGCTAGGGTGAATGCTGGAAGCTGTCAGTTATTTCAGCAGTCTTAGCTAGCAGGCCATTAGATTCCTCCTTGCTCACTGGTTTTTGTGGGGCTTGCTAGCTATTTAAAGAAAATGTTTATTTTCCTTTAAACCATGTCAGGGATGGTGATCAGATTATCCACATTTAACCTACGTGTTCCATATTAGAATAAACGTTAAGTAGTTCAGTACTGTAAACTGGATTCTACTCTCGTCGAAATGATGATAATGCCCAGAGGTGGAAATGTATCTGTAAGAAGATATGTTTGTTTTCAGTGTAAAGAAGTTAGAATAATTTGATATAGTGCAGGTTGTCTTATATAAAAAGTTCTTCCATTGCATAAGTTTCTGAAAACATTTTGGAAAAGTGGAGGCTATTTAGTAATACTGAATAAATGAAGCCATTATTTTTCATTCTAAATATATGTATCATTCTTTTTTCTCCTCCTTTTGGGCATTGGAGTTAGCCTTTATGTATCTAAAATCAAAAGGCCAGTTTTTATAAATTAAGATGTCAATATGTTGTGATTAATTTTTCATTATTTAGTTTTATGATTGTAGTTTTCACTTCTCATAAGTCCCTTTTAGTGGTACCTCTGATGAAGTGAATTGTCTTTTTTCCCCTTCACCCTTGAAATCTTATCATAGATGTTTGGAATGCTTAGGCTCCTGTGATATGCATATGCTGATTTGTATGGACTGGTTACCTCAGTTACTCATTGAACAGATTTTTCTTAAGCACTTGGCTGTGCCAGCACCTGTGCTACGTGATAGGAATATAACAGTGAACTGAACACAGTCCCTGCCCTTGTGAAGCTTATGGTCTGGTAGGTGAGACAGATACTAATCAAAGTATTGTGAATACACGCACAATCCAACCATGGTAAGTGCTGTGATGGGGAGGCCTTTCTGATCCATGCGGATCATGCAGGGATGGCACTGAAAAAGCAGGCGGGACCTAGTCAGACAGGTCAAGGACTGCTTCCTCATGAAAGTGATGCTCGAGCCCAAATCTGACTGATGAAAAGAGGCGAAATATGATTTATAATAATGTTTAAAGGTCATATTGGGTTGGCCAAAAATTTTTTTGTAAGATGGCTCTAGTAGCACTTAGTTCTCTTTAACTTAATTTGAAACAATTTTGTTAGATTACATTGTGACAGATGTCATATCGGTGGGCATTTAAAAAACACATCAAAATTGGTGAATTTTTAAAAGATTTTTTTTATTTTTAGAGAGAGGGGAAGGGAGAAAGAGAGGGAGGGAAACATCGATGTGTAAGAGATAACATCAGTTGGTTGCCTCTTGCACACCCCCAACGGGGGACCTGGCCCGAAACCCAGGCGTGTACCCTGACTGGGAATCGAACCCACAGCCTTTTGGTTTGCAGGCCAGTGTTCAATCCACTGAGCCACACCAGCCAAGGCAAAATTGGTGAATTTTTGTGTATCCATTTTAATATTGAAGATGGAAGAAAACATACAACTGAAATGCACAAAAAGGTTTGTGCAGTGTGTAGAGAAGGGGCTGTGACTGATGAAATGTGTCAAAAGTGGTTTGTGAAGTTTTGTGCTGGAGATTTCTTGCTGGACAATGTTCCATGGTCGGGTAGACCAGTTGAAATTGACAGCGATCTAATTGAGACATTAATTGAGAACAATCAATGTTGTTCCACACAGGAGATAGATGACATACTCAAAATATCCAAAGCATTAAAGTTGTGGTGAAAATGAAATGTCTTTTATTTTATGGAAAATCTAAATGGACTTTCTGTCCAATGCAGTAGTTGCTCCTGTTTTTATTATATGTAAAGCTAACCTTCAGATTCCTTTGTGTATTTTTTAAATGATTTTTTTTTTCATTTTTGCTTAGCATTTACCAAACAGCTGCCTTCTACTTTGGCAGATGTTATACTTGAGTATTGTTCTTAAGGATGTTGGCCCAACATCCTTAATTTGGGAGTTGTGACAGGCCCTTGGGTTTTCTGACCTTCACTCCTGTATCATGACAACTATGTAACTGAGAATTAGGACATGGAACCTCCAACCATGTGAGTGAAGTGTTCCTCTGATGTACTGCTGTCTGGCATTTTGCACATCTTTCTGCCTTAGCCATACCCCATTGCAATATAACCCTGCTTCGTCTAAGCCTTGCTCATTAAAGAATCATCTATTCTCGGTGGCCATTTTCATTCACTTATTGACTTAACTGCATTTTATCCTCACAGCCCCTAGGGAGTGCAGTTCCTGCTCTCAGGGAGCTCGTAGTTTAATGGCAAGAAAGAGCCCAACAGTTACAATGCAGAGGGATTTGTGCTGTAAAATATACAAATACAGGGAACCTAGAAGCTCAAGGGAGATGCGTATGTGAGCCAAGACTTCCCAAAGGAGATATGCTTGAGCTGAGTTTTAAACTTTCTATAATAGTTTGCTCTAACAAAAGTCTTGCTCTAGTCCAAACTAATAGTCACAAGCTTATAGAAAAAATGTAATTGTAGGGCAGTTCCTTGACTGTTTTCATGCTGTCATGCCAGTAGGCATATTTTTCCTTCTGCTGGATTGTCTCTCCTTCTTGGTTCTTCTACAGAACTGAGCTTTGTTAATCTCTGATTCCTTGGTTATAGTAAACCTTATTTTGTTATAGTAAATCTCTGTTCAATAAATATTTGTGTTTTAATAAAGGGCGTATGTTGTGTAAATAGGCAATGAAGCTAATTTCATAAAATATGCACAAAATTTAGTCTCATTATAACACATTACCAACATGCATACTTCTAACTTTCAGCATCTCCTATTCTAAATCCTCATGGCAGAAGAACCTCCTCCCCTCACTCCTGGGGAGAAATTTCCTTTCATAATCTAATATGCACTTGTATTTATAGAATGTAAAATGTACCCACCACATTTTGCACAAATGGGAAAAGAACAGCTTATCTTTGGAAAGTGTAAATTACAAATGATCACTCCTGGCAGAAGTGGACTCAGAAAGCTCAAATTAGAAATGAAATATGGAGACCCTCATTCTTTGTGCAGGTGGACAAGTGTTTTCTTTAGTTAAATTGTCTATGGCATTTGACTATTTCATAATGGAAAGTGGAAGTTAGACATTTTGTAGATTGTATTTTCCTGCAGGAAACCTCCTGATCAATATTTCTCTATAAAGTTTTCCCGCAAAATTGTAGTTCCATAGGTTTTTAAACAAATATTCAGGGGGAAAAAAAAAGTTGGGACTAGGTGTGGATTCCAGAGTCAAATAGAAATGCTGAATTAAAATCAGAGGTTTTTGCTTTTATTTTCATTTATTGATTTTTTTTTTTCAAATGAGGTACTTCTTAGTATAGTCACACTGACTCTGATCTGTAAAAAGGGCTTACGGTGCTCCCAGACTAGGAAACTCTTCTGTTATTTCTTCCCCTAGAGAGTCTGGGGTCTACAGAAACATTTGGGGAATTACTGCTTAGATGGCAGGTATTTTTTTGCAGGGTCCCCAGCCAGAAACTAGGGAATTCTCTCTGGGTTTGGAGTTTCACATCTGTCACAACAGTTAGCACCGACAGACCATGGGTGGCAGGGATCCAGGGGACAGCCCATTAGCCTACTCCTTTACTCTCACAAGCAGCACTGCTTTCTGTGGTCTTAAAACAGCTGCTTGGGACAGTGGCCTCACTTTGCTGACCTTGTACCCCATACTTAAACATCTTGAGTACATTTCTAATAATAATTATTTCTAATTATTTCTAATAATTAGAAATAAACATTTCTAATGAGGAAATGTTTATAAATTACACAAATGTATTATTGAACTATTACTATACATATTTGAAAATATGCAAAAACTTTAAGGGATGATATAAAAATTAATGGAAGTTACACTGTTCTTTCCATGTTCCAGTGGGTCACTTTGCACATACCTTGATGGTTACACAATTCATTTTGTAAATCTCTGTCTTTAAGAGACAGAATTTTGGCTTCCAAATCAACTGTCACCTTCCCCCACATTCCTGGTTTAAGCATGCTTTCTAGTGCAACACTAGGCTGTTGAAGAATGCAGGCCACCCCCAGCTATTTACTGCTAAAGCAATTCTGAGGAATAGCAAGTGGAAAAGCAAGTAGCAATACATATGTATGATCTGATTTGTTGAGTGAGAATTTTTTTTTAATTTTTAAAAATGTATTTATAGAAAATGTCTAGATTGATACATTGCAAACATTTCTGAGCATTGGAATTAAGGGACTTGAGAGAGGAAGACTTTTTATTTTTTACTTTTTATCTTTCCATATTGCTTGAATTTTTTATGAACTCAGGCTCTTCATAATATTTCTTAAAATCACTAATACATTGTGATGTCAAATGTGCTACAATGCATTGTCAATGTTGCTTGTTGAAGTTGGATGATGGGAACATTGGGCTTCATTATACTATTTCTACTTTTATGTATATTTGAACATTTCCATAATAAAAAATTAAAAACAAATGCATTGCTAAAAGAGTCTATAGAAACACACCACATAGTTAACAGTGATTATCTTGGGAGGAGAGCTGGGGAGTAGAACTCTGAGTTCCTTTCCTCTGGAATGTTCTATAAGCACGTGTTGCTTTCACAAAGGGGAGGGAAAACAATTACATACACACACTGCAGGGCCTCCTTTACAAAGAGTTGCAATGTAGACTGGGGTATGAAACACATACCTTCCCAGATTCCTGTTAATTTCTAAGGGAATATATAAAGTGAATGTGCAAGCCAAGAATGTTCAATGTGTAGGGCTCAGCTGTTCCATCCGTAATAAGATTTGAGGATTGTTTTGTCAGAGGATTCTTGAGCTTGTTATATAATGAAACAGAGGTAAAACTCCAAGGCGAAGCCAAATGCCTCCGCAGTCCTAGCAGCTTCAGGAAGAGCGCAGCCCGTGGCCCACCACAGATGATTTGCACCGTTAGCTAGTTACCAGGCCCCAAAATATAAAAGACAGTGTCTTAAAGTAGACATCTAATTATAGCTCTCACATGGGGTCCAAGACAATTAACATGTAAAGGACATTTTCTGTTGCTGAGCGCCATGGTAGGCTGCATTCGCAGACATATAGAATCTATAGGGAGGGAAATAATGGTTCATTAATTGTGACCTTGTAAAAGTTAGTTAAGCTGTAGGTACCTCATCCGGGGAAACAACGATAATAATATTAGCCACCTCGGAGGACTGCGATGAGGATTAAACGAGAATGTAAGGAACCTTTCATGTGGTGAGCACTCAAATACCAGCCATTCTTATTTTCAAGTGAAAGACTGCTTACTGAAGTGAGAGCATTTAGCTTGTGAGCACGTGTTCCCTGATTATGTAAAGTGTCTTCTCAAGCAGTCACGTGGTTAAGGGGTGATTGGTGTTTGGTTACTAACCCTTGTCAAGTTTAGGAATGGGCATGTAACCTGATCTGGCCAATAACATGAAGGGAGTTCTGCTTTTTCTGGATGTGGTCATGTCTGTGCGCTGTCGCAGCAGCCAATGTACTCTCAGCCCAGGGACGAAGCCAAATCAAGGATGGCGGAGCAGAAAAAGAAAAAAAATACCATCTTAGAAATACCACTGAGCTGCTGGACCAATCATCACTGAAGCCCATCTTACCTTGGGACTTCTTTTTTTGTGAGATTAAAAACAATTTTTCAAAATTTAAGCCAGTTTGAGTTAGCTTCCCAGAGCATCACAGGTAATAGACCCTGCACTGGGAAAGCCTGGTGGTAGGGGTGGTGGCATTTAGCCAGTCATATTTATTGAGCACTTGGCAAAAATAAATAAGAAATCAAGAAGTTCTGAGGCACGAGGAACAGGTGCTTCTGGAAAGATAGCAGCTTGAACACATCCTGCCTCTATTCTACTTGCAACTTTACCCACCTGCCTCTCCTGAGAAAAGCAGTTGCTGGGACCTCCAGGAGACAGACGAGGCCTGGGATGTGGGTGAGGCTTCAGGAATCCTGACAGAGAGAGCGGAGGTGCGACTCTTCCTGCCTGAGGACTGTAACATGGAGCCCTAAGGAGGGGATGGGGCAAGGGCTTTGTGAATGCACCTGGTCTCCCTGGTTCCTGAGCAGGTGGCCCATGTGGGTTGAGTTGCCACTATCCTTGAGTTGGAGAGCTGAGAAGCCTAGGAAGGGCTTCCTCCTAGAGCTTCACCAGAGGACTGGCAACCCATCTGCTGCTAAGCTTGGGCCAGGCGACGCTGTGACTGTTCCTTCTACTGCTCTGGGAAGGCTGCCACTTAAGATACGCCAGTGGCTGAAACAGAGCGTCAGTGAGCAAACAAAGGAAAAGAAGATTCCTAATGTGACCCAGCAGCCAGGAAGAAGAATTACAAGCAGAATCCTCAGTGCAGAAATAATTCCTGGAATAGATAACTTGAACCAACGCCCCCACCCCCGGCCTGCTCCCACACACACATACACACAAAAAAGGAAAGAAAGAAGGAAGGAAGGAAGGAAAGGAAGGAAGGAAGGAAGGAAGGTAGGATCAATCCTGAAATTTAAGTGCAAGACGCAAAAACATTTTTGGAGCTCCAAAGCAGAGACTGTGGTGTAAAAATTTCAAGAGATGAATTGAAGGAGAAAGTGGTCACTGCTGATGTGTGAATTAGTGCCCTGAAAGATAAGAGAATGATGCAACTCAAAGCACAGAGCAAAAATAGAGACATAAATCAGAAGATGGAGAGAAATTGAGGAGGAGCTAGGAGATGCAACAGAAGGGGCAATTGATAAAATAAAAGTTCCTGAGCTGAAGAGAAACTAATATCTTACGGAGTTCCAGGAAGAACCGATGACAGAAAGCCGCCTAGGTATATTGTATCTCTGAGCTATAAGAATAGAAAAAAATCTTACAAGTTTCCACAGAGAAGAACAAATTACTCCTAAAGGGGACAGAGTCATCCTTGCATTGGACTGCTTATCTATAACACCAGAAACTACAGTATGAAAAACTGCTGACCACTGGGAGAAAGGGACTGTACGGAAATTGACTGGGTAGAAGCCCTATAGCTTTAGTTCACTCAGTCTCACAAAATAACCCAAGAATATATTACCAGTAGCTATTACTTAGTGAGCAAATACACTCAAAGTCTCCAGAAGAATGGGGAAGGGCCAGAAGAGTATAAAATCTTAGGAAAACGGGTTGTGTTACCAACACCTGGATACCCAAAGTACAGAGAATCTCATCCCTCTGACTGTTGTTGGGTGTGGCTGGGTCCTCCACCTTGTAAAAGTATATTGTTTTCCTGCATTGATCAACATCTGCTTTGACAACTCCTTTAAAACAGTCTGCACCTAAAAATAACAAGCAAATCTCAGCAAACCTGGGTATTGGGAGTGGGCTGAAAAGAGGGAAGAATTCCAAAGTTCTCATCTGGGGCGTGGCTGTGGAATGGTGGGGAAGTAAAAGTATTTTAAAGCCTGGAGTGGAAACAGTGGAAGAATAGAGTATTTTGGTGGGAGGAGTATATGTCTGACTTTCATATAATGGTAAAGAAAATTTTATCTGATTATCAGTGACAGGAAATGGAAGTACCTGAAAATAGACTAGGAATCTACAAGAGAAGTCATATTAACAAGATGGAAACGAGAAAATAATGGCAATTTGATCAGCCTGCAAAAATAAATACAAATAAAAGGAGGAAATAAGTATGTAAATGGACTGGACTGGATTTTCCCATTAAAAGTCAGATTATTGAGCTAAAAATATAAACCAGCTATACACTATCTAGGAAGAAAATATCTTTAAAAATGTTAAAGAAACAAAGTGTGAAGAAAAGTTGATAATAAAGAGATTTACAAAGATACCAGTGAAATATAATAAAAAGAAAATAGAAATAGCAAAATCAATAGCAGACAAGGAAGAATTTAAGACTAAAGGAACTATGAGAGGGGTACTATGAAACAATATAAAACACATATGCAGAAATTACTTTGGTAAACCTATGTAAATTCAAAGACAACTTGATAAAAATATTGTAGACTTCAAAACATTTTTTTCAGAATCAGATCTAATATACAAAAAAAATGACAAAGAAGAAATGAATAATAGAATCAGCAGAGTTAATTTAATAAATATATAGATCATTGTAAATCCCTCATCAACAACATAAAACTTTTCCATATATCCAATAGAACATCATAAAAATTGGTTATGTGCTTGATCACAAAGAAAGCCTTATCAAATGAAGAAGTGAGAGATTTTTGTAGCCATGTTCAATAGAATTAGAAATAAGTAATTTAAAAGTGTCCAGAATAGCCTTTTTATAAATTAAGGAATACTTTCTGGATAACCTTTGGAACAAAATGGAATTTAGAACTAAAACCAGACTGTCTAGAAAGCAGTGAAAAGGAGGATACTTTATATCAGAATCTGTACTTAAAGGAAAATTTATAAACTTACCATTAGCACTAAAGAAGAATAAAAATAAAAACACTTGTATTTCTGTGGAGCAAATTGTATGGAAAACAAAATAAAGCAAAAGAAAATATGAATAAGGAATTAATATAGACAGAGTTGGGACTTCAAGAGACAAATGAGGACTCACGAGCACAGAGTGTGCAGGTGCCAGCCCTGGCCCCAGGCGCCTCAGCCCTTCAGAAAGTGCTCGCTCACAACCCAAGTGCCGGCTGGCACTTCCCAACCTTGCCTCCTCGGATTTTATGACCTGGGCGCCTTGCTCGCCTCATTTAGTCCTGGCCCCGGCTATAAAGGTAAAAGCTTCCTTTTTAGGGAGAAAAAAGACGTTATTCTGTAGTGTTCGTTTTTCTCCTTTTCTAATTAACTTAACTCATAATAATCCAGATGTAATTTATACTTGCTACTGTTTGACCTTTTAATTTTACTAGTTTTATTCCAGCCTTGAAGAGAAGAGTAGAGATAGAAAAGTTGTTACAGAAATAACTTAGCGTAGTCTACTAAATTCTCTTTTCAGAACATTTTTTGTAAGTGCATTAGATCTGTTACCTTATTTTATATTCCTAAATTAATGAGCCTATTTCATGGTGCTACATGTGTCATTGTATGTCATTACTTAAAAATACAAATAGTAATAGATCTTATTCCATTTAGAATTCCAGGGAATAAGGTAGAAAATAAGCACGTGTGTGTTCAGAGAGCATCAACCGTGCAATAAGCAAACCCTGCAACCTCCCAGGGATGGAAAGAACTTAGAATTTACTCCGAACATACTTTCTAAAAGGGCAGTGTTTAAATATACTCTTAAGGAGAGTATCTCTAAGAGTTGGGAGAAATATTACCATTCTCCAACATAATTTTTCTTGATAGTTAACAAAACTATTCAACTTTATAGTCTGTTGTTTTCCCTTTTTTTCTTTTGTGTATTATATCTAACTTAATGTTTGACAGAACACTGCATAGCATTCCTATGGCTTAATCTTATTTTCCATGAAAAATGCATGCATTTGCTTCGACTACCTCCAGGATGATTATTAGAATTTCAGAGTTTACTGTGTGATTTTTCCTGCGATTTAATGTTATGCTTTCATTTACTCATTGCTGAGATCATATCTAACCTTTTTCCTCTCTTGCTTGAAGGTATTTCACAAAAATAATTTAAATAAATGTTATATGCAATAAACAAGTAGAAGCTGAAAACCTAAGAGTATTATATGTGAAAGCACAGGGACCAGATGGTTTCACATCTGAGATTTTTCTGTATTTAAAAAAATTAAAAGATCATCACAATATTTTCTAAACTATTCAAGACAATTGATGAAAGCTGTAGAATATCAACGCATGACAATGATGGCATTAAAAAAAAAGGCATGGATTAGTTTCACTTAGGAAAATAAGGCAAAATTCTAAATAAATTTTAGCAAGTGAAGTCCAGCAATGTTATGAAAAAAATACATTGTAATCAAGGAGGATTTATTCCAAGAATGCAAGTGTGAGTCAATATCAGGAAACCTATCAATGTAATTTATGTTATGAATAAACTAAAGAGGAAATATCATATATTACTAAGGCATTTCCTAAATTTCAGTAGCTATTTCTAAGAAAAACAGAAGAAAAATAGAACAAAACTACTTAAATCAAATAGAGTTTATTTGCCAAAACTAAAAAAAAAGTATTATAAAGGCAAAATATTAACATTTTTAATATCAAGAATGAAACAGTGGTGCCCACTAACAACATTCTTATGTCTGAGAGCCCTGGCACACCCAGATGAAGTGATTGTGCACCATGAGCTTCTAGTAAAACCAGATCAAACCAAATAAAGTTAATAAGATAACCTGGTAAATGGACAAATATAGAATAAATAAAAAAAAGCCCTAAGCTGTTCTACATACTAGTAATAAGCCTCATTAAATAGAAATGGAACCAACGATTCCATTCTCAACAGAGACAAAAAATAAAATACTTAGAAATAAATGAAAATTAAAAATAAAAACTATAAATTTTATCGAAGAACATGAAACAAAATCTGAACAAATGGAAAACATACAATGTTTCTATATAATAAAATGGCCAATTCTCCTTGTACTAATTTCTGTATCTCATGTAATTTCCAATTAGAATATTAACAGAGATTTTAGGGGAACTGGACCAAATTACCTTAAAGTCCATGTGAAAGACTAGATATTTAAGAATACACGGTATATAAAGCCTCTGTAAGCAAATAAATTAAAGGCTTTGAAATCAACTAAGTTAGATTAGAATAGAAATAAACAAGGAGATCAGTGTAATAAAATAGAGAATTAAGAAATAGTTCCCCATATGCACTTTAAATTTATGATAAAAGTGGGATTTCAATTCAAGGAAAATTTAATTTATTTAATAAATAATATTAGTTTCACTTTTATCCATATAAAACAAAATAAAATTGGTATTCTGTCTCACACCATATACAAAAGTGTATTTCAGATTTATTAAAGCCTTTTAAAACAAACACAAACCTTGGAAGAAAATCTTCATTTTGTGCAAAATGCAGTTCAATGATGAGAGAGGCTACAACTAAGGCAGGAAATCCATACTTTATAAAAGAATTGTTAGACTTTACTGCTACTGTATAGCAAAGAAATACTATAATTAAAATCCATAGAGGAACAGATTTAGAAAAATATTTGCAAAGAAATTGGCAGATAAAGGGTCCATATATTTTATAAAATATATAGTTCTCACAAACTGACAAGAAAAAGGCAAGCATTTTAACAGAAAATGGGACTTGGACAATTAATTCGCAGTAAAGCAAATCCATTAAATATATGGAAAGATTCTCAATTCTCAAAGTAGGTAGGGAAATGCAGAGTAATAATGAGGTCATCACTTATACTCATCAGACTGACAAAAATTAAAATGAGAAATAAATATTTCTACCTGCAAGGAAGTGGGGAGAGAACAGGTACTCATAGATTGCTGGGGGGACTACAAACAGCTTCAGCGTTTCAGGAAAATAATATGGCAACATTAAATTAAAAAATATATAGAGACATTTGACCTAGCAGTTCCACAACTAAAAATATTTCCTGTTATTGGACATACACAGGATATATGTATAAGGATGCTACATGCAACATTTTGCAGAGGGGCAAAAAGCTGGAAGCAAAATGAAGGCACATCAGTCTAAAACTAATCGAATAAATTAAGACACCTCTACAATGAAGAATATTACACAGTCAACAAAAATAATGAGCTAAACCAATTGACCTAGAAAGATTTCAGGAGGTAGTTTTCCATAAGAAAATCAATTTGTTGAGAAGAATGTATAATAGAATTACGTTCTTGTAAAATAGTGAAAGCTCCCTGTGTATGAGAGTGTGTTTATATGTTAGGATATATGACTATAGCAACGATTTTAATTACACCTCTAGTTTTTAACGTGGGTGAGGGGACAGGGCATTTGCCGGAGCAAGAAGAGTAGGAAGAAGATTGCATTAACTCCTGCAACATGTGTAATTCTACTTACGTGGAAATTAGAAAAAAGATCCATGTCTCCTGGCTTATAGGGAGACTAATATATCATCAACTGAAAAATAAAAAATAAAGGCAAGCTGCAGAGTAACCTGTTACTACTACTATTATGTTTCTATTTTGGTGAAAAAAAGGAAGCCCTAAGTGTGTATAAACACCTGTGGATGTTTGAAGGAATAACCGAACAGGCGGAGACTGTTCTCTACCCTAACTCACTGGGGTGGGGTGGGGGGTGGACGCAGGGAGATGATTAGCTTTCTCTTTACAAACCTTTGCATCGCTTCACATGCTGCTATTATGCTTTTGTAAAACGTCCTGATTTTTCACTTTGTTCATGGCTCCACACGGCATGCTACAATAATTTTACCAGAAGAATGAAAAGACATTTAGAGGAAGTATGGCAGGGGGAGCTGATATAAGCTTGCGTTGGGTGGGATGATCCTCGTTAAAGGATCCCGACGCAGTAACACCTGCACTGGTACTGGAAGCACGTGAGGAAGCTGGGAGCAGAGGAGCAGGTGTGAGCAACAGAATGGGCGAAGGCCCGGAGGCAGGAGGGAGCTTTGCACTTTCGAAAGAACTGAAAGATGGCCCATGTGTCCAGACCCATGGTTCTCAAATGCAGCGCACATTAGCATCGCCTGGAAAGCTGTTTAGGACTCAGTCCACAGGGCTTGGCCCAGACCAAGCCAATCAAACACTCTAGGGGTGGGGCTGGGACCTGGGTGGCTTTTAAAGCCTCCAAGGCCATTCCAGTGTGCAGGTTGGCTTGGGACCTGTGGACAACGAATGACGTAGTGAACAAGGGAGCAGCAGTGGGAGACTTGTCTGGAGGCCGGGGGCTGGCGTTATTATTTGGGAATTTTTCCAAAGAGTATTGGGACTTCATCTGAAGGACTTTAAACAGGAAAATGTGATTTGATTTTTTTTTTTTACGGTCACTCCGGCTGTTTTGGTAAGAATGGGTTCAAAGAGAAGAGCAGACCCAGTAGGAAGAGTTGGAAAATCATGGCAGATACCCAGGTCAGAGGGAGTGGCAGGAGAGGATGATAGCAGCAGAGCTGGAGGGATGTAGGCACGTTGAAGAACTGCAGGTAGAATTCGCAGGATTTGATGATGGTTCGATTGTGAGGGGCCAAAGGAGAGGAAACATTATGGATGACCTCCCAGTGTCTGGCATCAGCCACTGAGAGGTGGTGATGACATTCACTGAGCAGCCCAGTGGGGTGCATGGGGGAGGAGCAGGTCTGGGGGTGCGGGGAAGACGTAGTGGGTTAAGTTTTGAACATTCTGAGCTTCTGAGACAGCAAAGTGGTGAACTCTAATGTGGGAATGGTTGACCCCTGTGGGTCATAATGAAAACCACAGGAGTGGGTGAGGTATCTTAAAGAGAGAGAGAGAGAGCTGAGTGAGTGGAGGGGGCCGGGGCCGCGGAAAGCCAACCTCGAAAGGAGGAGGAGGAAAGCCAGCCGGGCACGGACAAGTGAGGGTCAAGTGAGTGGTCCAGATCATCATTCACATTGCAGCGAGGCGTCGGGGAGAGAAAGATCCGTGGGCTGGTCTGAGCTAGCAAATGACTGGTGAGGATAATGGGGCCTCGATAGGTAAGTTAGATCCAACTAGGGAGGGAGGGAAAAATTCTGGAGGAGAGAGGAAGGAGGAGGAGGTATAAGAAAAAGCAGAGATAGGACCCTTCCCCTCTGAGGTATGTCAGGGGCCAGTCATCACGTACAGATCACTGGGATCCAAGGAGAAGTGGGTAGTGCAAGATGAGGTTAGCAGGTTAGATGGTGACTTTTGGGATCGACTTCTTTGCTTTTCCTCTTGCTTGTCTTAAAAAAAAAAATTTTTTTTTTAAACCCTCAGCAGAGGACATGCTTAGAGAGAGGGGAAGGGAGGGAGAGAGACATTGATGTGAGGGAGAAACACCAACTGGTTGCGTCTCGTAACCCCCTCACCCCCCGGACAGAACCTGCAACCTAGGCATGTGCCCTGACTTGGAATAGAACCCACAGCTTTTCAGTTACAGGATGACACTCTGACCAACTGGGCCAGGGCACTTGTCTCCTTTTTAAAGAAATTTTTAAAAATTTATTTTTCAATCACAGTTCACATACAATATTATATTAGTTTCAAGTATACAACATAGTGATTAGACACTTACATCCCTTGGATGGAATCACACTGTGATTACTCCAATAAGTCTAGTGTCCACCTGGCACCCTGTATAGTTATTACAATGTTACTGACGATACTCCCTGTTCTGTATTTTTTATCCCCGTGACTTTTTATAACTGCCCATTTGTACTTAATCTCTTCACCTTTTTCACCCAGCCCCACACCCATACCCATCTGGCAACCTCCTGTTTTTCTTTTTATTTTGCATCCATCTGACTTTGCTCTAATCCTGACTTTCCTCTGTGGGAGGGCAGGCATGGCACTGGGCAGCCTGGCTTCCTGCGTTACCACCCTAGATGTCATAAGTACAATCAAAGCTTTTGCAATATTTGTGGCAACATCATCAAGGTGAACACAGGGGATACACGCTTTGCTGTGGAGGAGAGAACATTCATTTCAGTATTGAATGGAGAGCTTGTTTCCTTCTCTCCGACTTCACGCACCTCTAAGAGCCCAGCTGCAGTGTTAATCGATGCTCCGTTTCTTTCCTTGTGCTCTCTTATAAGTAAAAGCACAAACAGGCTTTTGCCTGAAAGGCAAGATGCCAGTGTTCTCTTTCCTGAGTGGGCTCATAAGTACAGATTCTTTGGAGGGAGGTGCGTATAATCAGCGTATGAGCCAGCATTTTGCATGTGCAATGAAAAGATGTGGCTGCATTATTCAGTTTCCCCATTTGACTTCCCTACTAAGATGCACTTCAGCAAATGTGATGGCGATGAGCACATCTTCCCAAGTGAAAATGATCCATGCCAAGAAGAGTTTCAAATGTTCCTGTTAACAATTTGCCACCTTGGTTGCTTATCGAGTTCTCTGCCCAAAATGTTATGATGTACTGTGTCACTTCAAGCTTTCCTATGAAAGATGAAATACTTTCTAATTATATTTTGTGTGAAACTATGTTATTATCAAAATGCATCACCCTACAGTAGGAAAATGGTGGTTTTAACTCCGCCCTTTACTTTCTTGTTTGTTTTTGTATTGTGAAATGTGACATTCATGCCAAAAATGAGTGCATAGAATATATATGTACAGTTTAAAAAGTGGTCGTAAACATGAACACCTGTGCAGCCACCGCCCAGAGTGAGAAGTACAATTTTGCTGGCACCTGGGACTCGTGCACTTCCTCCTTCCTAGAGTTACCACAGTGTCACTATTGTGCTAGTGATTTTATTGCTTTTACTTAGACTTCTACCACCTATTTATCCATCCCTGATGATATAGTTTAGCTTTGTTTGTATCATACTGTATATATTTTTGTGTCTTTGTTCAAATGCACAATCCCATGAGAGCTTCTTTAAATTTTGTACCCCGAATGCCTCCTCGCCTTGCCCTAGAGTCCGTCCTGTTCTTGTATGCATAGCTTTGGCTTATTTTTTGTTATCTTCCCCTGAGAGAGAGGAGGGTGAGGGATGGCGGGGGGGTGGGGGTGGGGAGAGAGAGAGAGAGAGAGAGGAGAGGTGAGAGAGATACATTGATCGGCTGCCTCCTATATGTGCCCTGACCAGGGATTGGACCCACAAACTTTTTGGTGCATGGGATGACACTCCAACCAAGTGAACCACCCAGCTGTTTCTGATTGTGATGACTTCAAAGCTTATAGGAATATTCCTTTACATATCTCCTGATATGCACATGTATGGACTCTCTAGAGTATATAGCAAAGAGTGTTTTCAGAAAGGGATATAGTAGTCCCCACTAATTTGCAGGGGATATGTTCTAAGACCCTCAGTGGATGACTGAGGCCGTGGATAATACCAAACCTTATATATTCTGTGGTTTTTTTCCTGTACGTACAGACCTTTTTTCTTAAATGGAGCACTTCACAGCTTCCCTTTGGCCTGTCTGAATTATTAGCTTCACTATTGTTGTGCTTTGGGGCCATGATTAAGTAAAATGAGGCTACTTGAACATGAGCACTGTGACATCTTGATGGTTGATCTGATGTCTGAGACAGCTACTAAGTGACTAATGGGCAGGGAGTGTATAGAGCACAGAGACACTGGTCAGAGGGATGAGTCACATCCCAGATGGATGGAGCGGGACAGTGCGGGATTTCACCATGCTCTTCAGAGCAGCTCACGGTTTAAAACTTGTGAATTGTTTATTTCTGGAATTTTTTCCATTTAATATTTTTGTACCATGATTGACCAAGGGTAACTGAAACTGGGGAAGTGAAACTGAGAATAAGGGGATGGGCATTTCAAATTCTTTCTGGACGGTGAATGATAAAACTTCATTTTATGGTGAATCTAGTATGTTAGCCATAATGGGAAATGGAGTTCATTTTAATCCCATCGTTTGTAGATATACACACACATTACCTAAAAGTGTTGTCAGACACTTTAGCAGCATGAGCAGCATTCAGGACACAAGGCAACACTGACCCAGCTGTTTCTCCGAAGGAAATAAAAGTGAATCATGCACCATAATCTTAAGTCGGTTTAGAGGCAGACATCCCTTCAGAACTTTTGTTTTCACCAGCCCTGGTTTACCCTGTTCTGGTGAAGAACGTGGGAACTATGAGGTGTGTGGAGCTGAGCCTCTGCAGCATCAGGGGAGGCGGTGAAAAGTGCATAGCACATGCTTTCCCTCTTAAAACACGTTTCCAAGTGATTACCATGCCTCGTATTTCCTTCACATGCCCTGGGATGGAATTTGCCGATCAAACATCATTATTTCATGTATTGGGCAGTTTGAGATTTGATATCTAACTCTTTTGAGATATTCTAAGTTTTCCATTAGCTTTTGTGGCAAGCATTAGTAAAAGAGGAAAACTGGGACAGCTAGTGATTAATTTCACTTTATTGAAGCACTAGTTATGTAATAAAGAAGTATCTTTCCAGCATGGTTCAAAAACTGATCAGAATAAACTGGCAAAGAAATGTGGGAAATTTGACTTAATTGGAAAAGACATTTTAAATTAGAACAACAGATCTAAAATGGCTCTTACATTTGTACTTATTTGCATATATTACAATTTAATCAGAGTTAAAATTGGAAAATATTTGGTTGCATTAATATTTGAATAAAGTTACATAATATAGTTATGAAAAACTTAGTTTATAATATTCCCCCTTTAAGTCTAAGCTTTTATGCAAGATACTTTTATATAACTGGTTTCCAAGTAAGGCAACCATTCCAGATGAGGAATAAGATCTTTCATTTTTCACACTGGGTCTTCATTAAAACGCATCTGTTCTTTCGCTTCAGTGTTTTAGAGTTTATGTTACATCTCACAAAGGTTTTCTCCTGGGTTGGGTGAAGTTGCAGGTCATCCATGTTTTCTGGGCAAAATATCATTCTGAATAGAAAACATAACACAAACACACCATTAAGTTTTACATGGAACTTATTGAAGTGTCTCATCCTTCGTCAAATACTCATTTGATATAACACATGCTACATGCTTTTTAAAAATTAGATTCTTATGTTCGCAAACATTTTCATGACTTCAGTGAAAGCAATCAGTGTAAGCCTTCCTGGGGCTCGGCTCTGGAGTGATTTCAGCCCTGTAAGACCTGAAGTCCTAGGGGCAGCCCTCCTTCGTTCTTTACAGCTGGTCCTCAAAGACCTGCGGGTGACTATTGTTTCTTTCACTACACTGGTAGTCCCTTCAGCTGTTCTGCTCAGGCAAACTTCACTCTCAACCTCCCTTCTGTGGACGAGCTCCACACTGTTCATAAAGGTCCCTGGGCATGAGGCCACAGTCACCAGCCTCTGCCTAGCTCAGTCATGTAAGCCCTGCCCCTTCCTCATATTGGTGCAGACACTGTCCCGCTGTCCCGCCAGAGAGGACATCACAGTTGTTTTGGGTCTCTCTTGGAGACCAACAGCTGGACTGCTTTGACCAGTAGCTTGGCCTGAGGGGCTATATTGTGTTACTAACTTCAGCTGCATCTATTAGAGAAAAATTAGCAGTAGTCACAGAGAAGTTTAGTTTATGGTTTCCTTTTCTTTGAATTGCATCTGAGGTCAAGTTTTTACTAAATCAGACTTTTTAAATTCATGTATAAGCCATACAAATCATAGAAAAATGATAGAAAAGTGGTTCCCAGGTGCTGGGGGAAGGTGAATAGGGAGAGGTTGGTGAAAGGGTATAAGCTTTCAGCTATAGAATGAATAAGATCTGATGAACTAATGTAAGACAGTAACTACAGTTGGGGACATTGTATGGTACAAATGAAATTTGCTAACAGAGTAAATGTAAGTGTTCTCAAAACAGCAAAAATGATAAATAGGTGATGAATGTGTTCATAAACCAGGTGGGGCTTCCTTTCACAATGCATTTGTACATGATTGGGCAAAAGGAGGTTTACAGTTGTAATACAAATAAATAATAACACAAGAATAAACTGTTTTGTGTACACGCAACTGTAAACCCACTTTTGCCCCACTCTGTACATAAAATCACAATGATGTACACTATATGTATCTTACAATTTTATTTGTTAAATGTACTTCAAAAAAGCTGAAATGTTATTACTCATAACATTTCGAAAATTACTGAAAAGTTATGAGTAATTTATGAATACATTCTTGAAAAATTCAAATAGTAAAGAATAAAGTCAAATATTAATGACCTCTTCTCCATCACCCTTCACCAAGGTCACTTGTCTCCCTACTTCATGGTTTGGTTTCTATCTTTCCAGGGCATTTACACATATATCAATGTTCATGTGCAAATGTAAAGATTTTTTGCAGGTATATTTCTGAAAATCTTCCTTGTCACCAAAGAATGTGCTTGGAGACCTGTCGTATTTGTACACCTGTTATATGGCACCTCCGTTGTACACACAGGGCACGGTGCATTCATCCATTTCCTATTGATGGATATTGAGATTTCCCCAATGGTTCACTATTTCCAAATAGTACTGCAAGAAACTTTTTGTACATATATATCCTTTATGAACATAATTCATATTTTCCAGTACAGACACCTAGATGTAAAATTCTGTGTCATGTTATATTCTTGGCCATATATATTATGTACATGTAAAATTTTAATAATGTAAGCTCCATGAGACCAAGCCCTCTGTCTCTTCTGTTCACTGCTGTATATCCAGTGCCCACAACAGTGCCTGGCATAAGGTAGGTGCTCACCAAATGTTAGTTGTCGAATGAAATTCCCCTGCAGAAACTCTGTAATATTCACTCCTGCTACCAGTGTATGAGACTGCCCACTGTTCTGCACCTATACCAGCTCTGGAAGTTATCTGTCTTTTAATTCCTGACAAGCTGATGGGTGACCAAAGACAATTTCATTGATTTTTGTTTTGAATTATATGATTACTCTGGAAACTGAATGTCTCATTACTTTTAGACAATTGCTTTTTATGTCCTCCAGTAGCGCTAATGTTTTCTGACCTCTCTCTTTACCCCACAGCAGGCACTCTCGTGCCTAACTTTGTGCCTTTGGAAGAGGAAAAATAACCCCGTGGAGTCACAGAGCAAATGATTTAACCAATTTGTCCCCCCTGGTAGTTAGCAGAGTGATTAAGAGTATGAGGTTAAGAGTTTGCATCTCGGCTCTGGGATTTTGGTTTGTAGAAGGTAATTAAAAATTAGTAATTGTTATTAGTCTCATGAGATACATTAATATAGTTCCCATTTATTACTAAAGAGCTGAGTCTCAGAGAGGTGCAGTTATTGTCTGAATTATTCCGCATATTTGTTCTACATAGGTGGTAAGCAGTGAAGTCAAAATCGGAGTTTAGGACTGGCTGACGCAGAGCCATTAGACCTCGCTTACACACTGCTTTGCGCCCCGCCTCTCCCTGGGAGTGCCTCCTGGCCTCCCAAGGCCTGTTGCAGCACAGCCCCAACAGCAGCAACCCGAACCGATGTCTTTCTTCTTAAACTTCCTAGGCCATGCAGTGCTAAGGCCCTGCTAGTCCAAGCGTGGTCCGCGGACCAGTAGTATCAACAGCACCAGGGCGCTTGCTGGCAAAGCCCCACCCCGGACCTTCTAAAGCAGGACTGCATTTTAACATGATTCCCAGGCGATCTGTGTATACATTAAGGCTGGCAAGCCCTGGGAGGGAGCGCATTCTTAGTAAAATTAATGCCTCTTGCTTTCATTTATGTCGAGCGCCACAACTCAGATTTTTTTTTTTTTTTTTTGGTCTCCCCCAATGGTATCTGGTACTGAAGATGCATAGGAGCACTGCAACTCTGCTAGATCGCACTAAAGAAAGTCAGATTAATGGGGCCAAGAGCACGGAGGAAGGATCTATTGGAAACAGTGCACGGGCAACATACGAGCAATGAATCGGATGAACCCGAGTCAGGTCTGGGCTTGGACAATTATTAGCAATGTCCCCAAGCTATGTAACTGCTGCAAGCCTTGGGTTCCAAGTCTGCACAGCCAATACTACCCATTTCAGAGGGTCACCTGGAAGATTCCATGGGATCACTGCTCTGGAGAGCTTTGTTTCATGCCTGCCGTGCCACAGGAGCTAAGTGCCGTTCCCTCCCCTCTCTTCCTTCCTTTTTGAGAGCCATGTGGACTAACGCCAGTGCAGAAGGTAGTGTTGTCTTTAATACAATCTTTCAGGTCAAGTCACAGAGGACTGCCACGGTGAACAGCCACTAAACCAGAGGAATTACCTTCTAGCTGGGAGCATGCGGGGAGGGTTGGTGCTTGGACACGGAGCTGATCTAAAGGGCCAAAAAGTCATGCAAGAACAGCTAAGCGTAGAAGAGGAGAGAAGCAGTTTAATTTTCCAAATTGATCATGTGGAGAAATCTGTTGGCAGAACGCGGACTGCGCTTTTCGTGACTGCCAGGATTTTGTATCCCAGGAAGAGACGCTCTCAGAGTGTGGTCGAGGAAGGGACTCAGGGGGCACAAATCTGCCCTGGGCCCCCTCCTGGCAGTGGAACCTGGGGCGGGGGTGGGAGGGTTCATGTACTTCAGGGCAGGAGGCCTGCTGCTTTCCATCCCTGCTGGGGACAAGCCCAAGAGACAAATGATCTTCCCAACAAAGGAAATGGGAGAGGAGAGACAAGGGTCCTGACCACAGTGGGAAAGAGATAGGGAAAGGCCTGGGGAGGACAGAATTCTCCTCTCATGGAGACCAGCGGAACTATAGACAAGTATGGTTGCCATGGCAAAATACGCTGGGCATCTATTTGCTCTGTTGAGCAGACTGAAGTAGCAGCTGGACGATCCTTCCTTTCCTTTATTTCCTACCCCCTCCCTAATCCTTTATTGCCCTCAAGGACCTTGCGGCCAAGGGAGCTATTAAATCAGACGGAGTAGTATCTCTTAAGAGTAACCCATTGGTTCACGTCAGAATTTCTCAGGGCTCTTAGTAACAAATGTGTGTCCCTGGTCCCTTTACAGACCACAATGAATCAGAAACTCTGCAGGTGGGCCTTGGGAATTATGCATATTTAATAAGCTTCCCAGTGATTTTTTTGTCACGCTAAGATTTGAAAAGCGCCATTACAGAGTAAGATTTTGAGATTGTGATCAGTTAAAAGCATTCCTTTGCGTAAACAACAACAACAAAAATATCGAATTCGGGTCCTTGTCGTTGAAAGTGTGGTCCTCGTATCGGGCTAGTGAGATCCTTCTCAAACTTCCGGAGGCAGGTGGCTGTTAAACACAGGTGGTGGGGAGAGGCAAGGCTGGGGCTCCAAAGACCCGGTTGCAGATCCTGGCCCTCCCACCTCTGCCGAGCGAACTCAGGATGGACGTTTCACCTTCCTGAGTCTCTAGGCTCCATTATTAGGACATAATAACGCCCACCTCAAATAAATGCAAGTATTAAATTATAAAAATGCTGGCAAATGCAGATGCTTAATAGCTGTTAGAAGGAAGTTGAATTAGCACTTACTTTTGCTGGGTTTCTCCTGCTTTGACTCGGATGTTCTTTAGAACAAGGCCTGAGTAGTGAGGTCTGTTGCCCCACGGGATGATGGTTTGGACTGTGTTCCAGACGTTGGCCCACACTGCACTGTTCTCCCACTTGAATTTGATCACGGCCAGCTCGCCAATATCCGAATCCAATGTGATAAGAAAGGAGTAGGTTTTATTACTAGTAATTCCTTCGTCCCTTGAAAATACAAAGCAAATCATACACAGTCAGTTATTTGTAACAGCAAAGTCATGCTTACGTGCATTCGGGATGTGTTAAGTATGTGTGTGTGATTTGGGATGGTCATTTCTGCTCTATTTCTCAAACTGATGTAGGATAGGTTGTTAATAGAGATAGCAACAGATGCAGCGGGATAAAAAAGGGGTTTTCTAGACCAGTAATATTGGGGGGAAAATCATACTATTTCCTGTGTTAGTATATTTAAAAGACTTTGACAGTTCCACAATAAAAAAAACCTAGTTAACTTTGTTTAGTCCAGGCTTCCTAGTTTTTACGTCAACAAATTGGGAAAACTGCCCCTGATGAGACCGTGGGGCCTTGGCAATGGCCTCTGCTCAGCTCAGCTCTCTGCAGGTGTGACTGACACAGTAAAGCCACACCACATTCTTCTCTCCCCGGTAGGGTTTTGTTACTCCCCATATAAGTAGAAACTTCTATTAAAACAACAAAGCATGACAGTCAGAGAAAACCCTATATGAAAAGGATGTACAAATTAAAGCAAGATTTAAAAGCATATTCATAGGTATGGTTATCAGCTTTACTCACTAATTTCTACCACATTAAAAATGTCCCAACATTGAGACGATGCCACAACATAGATGCCCTTTCCACTCTTTAGAACAATCCCCCAGAGAGAGATTTGGGACAGTGCGTAAGTTACATGTGATATAGGCTAAGATGGGTGGATGGAGAGCTCCTTTGCCTACCTCATCATAGCTCCTCCTACAGAATGTTACAGAGGATCACTTAGGAATGTCTCCACACTGCTGGACTGGAAGCATCCTAAGGATAAAGTCCCCTCTACTGCTAGGGCAGGGCACCGGCGATGACTGAATGACTGAATGTCTGAATGACTGAAGCAGTGTGACGTTCAGGGATCAAATCCTGGGGGCAATTTTCGGAAGCTGAGGATCGTCCCTGAGTGATTGAAAGGCTAGTGCCACTTCCCAAGGAGAGAGCACACTGAGAGTTGAGATGCTGAGAGAAAGCAGCTAATGGGCCTTTTCTGGGGAGCCTCTGAGGGAGGTGTGAGGCCAGTGCCTGTGTTGTGAGCAGGTGTGTAACAGGACGAAGGACAGATGGGAAGAGCTGGCAGTGCACGCTGACTGGGATGGGGAATTGGTGCCAAGTTGAATGATACCAGTTTTATTTCTGGGCTACTTTTCAGAACTCACTGGAAAAGCACTCAGGGCCTTCCTGTGGACACCTGCTCTGGCCCTCGCCACTCCTCCCTACTCAATCTACTTCCTGCACTGCTGACAGGGACTGGGCCACCTCTGGCTTCCCTCTCCTCTCAGCCCACAGGGCAGAAGGCCCATCACAGACGCAGGCAGCACCGACATAAAGCAATCGGTGGGGCTGGGTGAGGCCAAGGAGGGATGACAAGGCATTGGGCTTGCGTGGATGTCTCATCTGATAGGGTGTGGGGCCGTCCTAATGGGCTGAGAAGAGTAGGTTGTATCTGACTTGACCCTTGAAAAGCACCGAGGCCATCCAGGCCCTGTGAGAAAATGAAGCCTGTCCTCTGCGCGCACAGGGCTGTTCCCCATACTCACAGTGTGATGGGAATTTTCTGCATTTCCTTTTTTGTTCCCAGGAGTGACATGGAAAAAGTTGGTTCTACTGGCTTCTCAAGTTGGTTGAGGAACTGGACCTTGAATTGATAATGATAAACTGGGAGAGGGGAGAAGAAGAGAGGGAAAGAGAACGAGAATTTAAGCAGAACATGTTTAAATTAGAAATCTCATATTTTTAAATTAAAAATCTCACAGTTTTAAAGTTTAAAAATGCAGAGGGAAAATTCTGGATGGATACATACCCCCATTTCCCCCCTTCCCCCCCTTGCTCCCAGTGATAGAATTATGAATGTCTTTTACTTTCTTCTTTTTTCTCCTCTGTATTTTCTAAGTGCCTACAGGACTTTGTTTGTAAAATATTAAGAAGAAGAATTATCCAACAAAAGAAGGTAGAACAGGAGTATAGAATATCTGGCATTGCCAATTTCTGGATGCAATTCTTTTGGACTATTCCATGTGTTTTGTAGGGGTCGCCTTTCATAAATCAAAGGATATATGCCTTCTAGGCACCAGACAAAGGCAAGAGAACACACTGCCATTTTCCGCTTTTGCCTCCGTTTGATGGGGTCAGCGTTGGGATGAGGCAGAACGACTGCTAAGACATATGCCCTAATGACCAGAGCTCTGCTTCTGGGAACTAGCTCTGGGGATTCAGTGAGCATATTTTTCCAACGGAAATAAGGTAACTTGAGTTCTAGTACTTGGGCCTAGGAGGTTCCTATTTTACCAAATGTCCAGAATGTCCTTCTACTGGGTTGTTTGAAAGAGGAAAATTTATTTTATTCTTCTTTACCTAGATACAGTCTATATTTCATTAATAAAAACAAATCACTTACCTGTAGGCAGGTATTGTTAAATACTTCACATTGCCTCACCTCATTTATTTTTCATAACAACTCTATGAGGTGGGTAGTATAATTATCATCTTCATTTTATAAATCAGAACACGGGCTCAGAGAGGTGAAGTGACTAGCTCAAGGTCACAAAACAGCATCTGTGCTCTTAGCCTGGACCTACTGCCAAGCTTCCTAAGATGGCCTTGGCTTCGTCTGCATTGTCACACCCACCGGCTGTGGGGCTGTTTTCACAATTCCCTACCTCATTCCAAATGAGCTGTTGGCTCCTTGGACTTCTTTTTCTTGCCGTGTCCATATTCTCTAAGTACCTGTAGTGTTTTAGCTCCAAGACTACAAACAGGTTTACTGTGGCATGTCACTCTGCTTGAAAGGACACCCTAGAGCCCTAGGCTGACATGGGTTCTGAGACCACATCCAGGCTCTTGGAAGACTAGTTAGTGTCTGTCTTGGGCAAAGCATAGGGGATTTACGGCGCACTTCCTGTTCTAGATAATGACTGATCCGCTAGTGCTGACACTGTGCTTTGCACGTAGTAGGTACTTACTAAATATCCATGGGATAAATGATCTGACAGTTTGCTTAGGAGTATCAGGACAGGTACTGACAGTTAGCAAGGTGGAAAATCACCTCTGAGAATTCAAGGCCTGAGTGTCAAGTTTCGTTATGTGAGAATTCCCACTGGGAAGCACAGAATATGAGCTAGCCACTTGGTCCTCCATTTCACGGACCCAGCGTGTGGGAATTCACCATCCTCGTGAATCATCCCACTAACTCCCAGATGGTGCCTTTCTGCCGGAGGCTGGTAGCTACACACAAACCTAACAGCTGTGGCTCATGGTGTGTTGCCAACACCCCATCTGCAGGGTGCGCCTGTATTGCTGGATTTCTGGGTTATTTTTACAAACCAACCCTTTGGCATAAACCAACCTTCCCATTTGGGTTTTGTGGTGGATTTACACCAGTGACCTGTACATAATAGGTGCTTAAATCTTCCAATTCAGAATAAGGTAGTTTGACACTTTCAGGACTATGAGGCTGTGGCTGAGAAATAAGGGCTGCGGGTCGAGTCCCAGGAAGGGTCCCTGACCCTCTGGGTGGTTGCAGTGAAGACAGGGTCTCTGGCTTATAACCCCAGAGCCTCTGGAGAGGTCTTACACTGTTTGTGGTGTGTCTAGGAAATTCTGTTACAAGAGAACAGTGTTATAAGTTGAACTAAGGCCAAAACCAAAGGTCTTTCCAAAAACACAGGCCATAGGCATCTGTTGGGGGAGGCAGGTATGATGTGGACAGGCCGAGGTGGGAGGGCTGGACTCAGGTAACCTCCTAATGAGGCAGGACATCTTCCAGGGCACCCAAGGAACACTACTAACAATGAATTTTCACCCGGTTTAATATATATTAACTGGAAGTCTACTGGTGCTCGGTCCAGTGCTAAAAGCTGTCAGGGAATAACAAGTTAGAGTATAGCTGGCAATATGCATGATAATAATGTTTGCTAATATTTATCTTAACTGTGCCAAATGTCTCGCATCTATTATCCTGTTTAATCCTTACATCGTGATCTTTTAGAGCAGGGGTAACTGAAGCCCAGAGAGGTTCAGTGACTTCTCCAGGGTCACACAGGTAGCAAGCAGCATGGCTGGCAGGTAAGCCGAGGCCCCAGAAATTGAACTATTTTAAAATGTTGAAACCTGAGACCAATAGCTTCATATACCCTAAGGAAAAAGTTGAAGAGTGGAAAGGAGGCTTAAATTCAGAAACCTCATAACAGAGTTATTTAATTAAAAATAAATCAGAAACACCCTAAATATTCATGGAGAGAGGAATGACTGTGGACTATTAATGACAATCACGATAACTACCATTTAGCTCTTCACTGTGTCCTAGACTAATGGTTTCACATAAATAAATACTTCATTTCTCTTTGCAACAACTCCACGAGATGCTTACTTCATTCCCCCTCCCATGTCATTTTACCAACGAAGAAGCTGAAGATAAGTAACTGTCTGTTGTCACGCGGTGAAGACCTGGTAAGTGGCGATGAGACGTTAGTCTGCTGATCCCGAGCTCAGATCCCCAGTCATGTGATTTATTCTTATGAGCTCATTAAAAGATACTTTTGGAACGATTTCAATGCTTATAAAAGAAGTGGGGGGCGGGGGAGAAACCCGAACAACAACCAGGCTATTAAGTTGTACATGTAACATGAGACTGACTGTAAAACGAAATGCATAGGAGGAGAGGCATTCACAAAAGTGTTGAGGGCTTATCTCTGGAGAGGGTAGAGAGGTAATTTTTATTCTCTTCTCTATGCTCTTCCACAAGTTCAATGTCTTCTACCAAAAGCATGTATTCTAATTAGAATCTCACTGGAAAAAGAACGGTTTTAAAAAGTATTAAGAAAGAACACGAGAGAACCAGCGCTGTGACCTTGGCCGCGGGGGAGCTTGCAGCTGGGAAGGCTTCTGGCCACCTTCTGCCTCATGGCACCAGCGTCCACGTCTTATCTCCCTGAGGGCAGTACTGGTCATGTTAGTGCTGGGTTAACAGGTCACAGGTCACAGCACACACCAGGCATCTAAAGACTGTGCTCGGGGGCTCTTTGTGTGAAAGCAAGGAAGGATGCGTGCTGCACTGCAGCCCCTACGTGTGAGTAGGACTGATGAGGAAATAGCTTCCACTTGTTGAGACCCTACTATGCATCAGACTACCTATGAAGTGTTTTATACATGTTATTTTTGTCCTCATAACAAGACTAAATATGGACAACATGCTGGTTAGACTGTTACACTTATCCTTGTTATCTGCATCCACTCTCTGCCCAGCCCTGAACCCCAAGAGGTGACCCCACCACCAACACTGCTGGGGATACCTGGCAGAGTGGTTTCTGGTTGAGACTGACCTCTGGGGGGGCACCAGCAGGAGATCAGAGGGAGGTCAGGGTGTTTTTTGCTCTGCTACTTTGGAGGCTGACAGTGCAGTAACTGTACCCCGGGCTGCCACAGCTCCCACTCTCCTGGGCTATTCCCTTACTCTTTCTGGCCTGTTGTCAGATTCGGGGTACCCCGGCACCCTATGCTGGTTTCTTTAATACTGTCTGCCAAGTATAAGGAGTGCCGTCCACTCTCTTTTGCTGACTCAGGCCAATGGAGTTCTGTTTTCTGCTGAAACGTAGGCAGATGGGGCACTGATGATCCTGACGAGTTACAAAAAAGGAGGCAGAGACTTGGAGACTGGTTCAAGGTCACCCAGATGGTTAGAAGAGGAGCAGAGTTTGAAACCTGGTGTCTGTCTGATTCCAAAAGACCCTTCCCACTGTCTCCTGGGGCTCTGGTTCTGTAAGCCGAATCTGCCTTTAGAACACAAATGGCAGATGCTTGGCCCCTGAAGAAAAGCTGTGGTCAAAACCTGCTCGAATGAAGCCACCAAGACCAAGTGCCTGCCCCTCCCACCCATGGTCATCCATCCTGCGCTATCACTGCTGCAGATTCCTTCCACTTGTCCCCCGACTATTAGCCCGTGAGCAGGGATAGATGTTTCCCATCTCTGTCCTGCAGATGGGTTTTTGTCTTCCTTTGTTCTTAAATTGCCTGTGGGAGGCGATTGATTTCCTTGTCTTAGATGCTGTAGTTCTGATTGCCTGTGTAAAACCCGGGTCTGCTTAGATGATCGTAAAGGTTCCTTTCAGCGCTCACATCCCACGAATGAGAGATATCTGTTCCTCCCCCTTCCTCCGCAGTGTCTCCCTGGGGTGGGACCTATGTGGGAGGTCAGAGGCCCAATGGTGCGGGAGCTGTAAGGGGCCAGAGTGAGCTCCCAGAAGATGCGGGGAGTGCGGAGCAGGGACAGAGGTGAGGGGTGAGGGCAGGGAGCGAGGGCCCTGGCTGCAGGCCCATAGCGCGTTGATAGCATAGAGAATCCCCTATTACCTGCTCTGGGAAAGTCACTTTTCTTGAGAAGTCTTGACATTAATATTTTTAAAAATGAAAGGGCCTTTCATACTGAGAACTAATTATTTATTCTTATTTTGAAATTTTTATGGTGCTTTTCTTGGGGAAAAAAAGACAATTTGTCTATCATCTTTACCCCCCTTCCAGGACAATGATACTGTTTCAAAGATTAAGGAACAAAAAACATAATTTTACTTACTTTGCTTTATGACATACTTAATAAGGATTACAAAAAATGATTTAGGGAAAATGCCTTTGATCCTGTGAGTGCAAAGAGGCCAGGACAACACATTCTTCCGTTCAGGCAGGAGAAACTATTTCTGGTCTTATAGATGAAAACCATGAAATATTTGATTACCCTGAATGAGATCAGGCAAGTCCCACCTACAGCAGGGATGTGAGGCCCCTGAAACTCCTCCTCACCAGACCCCTCCTGGGTTCAGACACCCTACACAGCCTGCGTTCTGCTCTCGTGTGAACCCCACTGGTGCCACTTAAAAAAAAAACAGCTTACGCTTATGTTCACAAGGCAGCCACTGTGAGCATCAGGTTGTGAAATTTATGGAGAACATTTTTATTTTTATTTATTTATTTAGTTTCATGAAAAAATGATTCTGAATCATTAGACATTGGCTCTGGGAGATATTATGACTCCCTTTGCAAACATCAAAGAGGCCTTTTCCCCCTATGTATCGATTTTCTCTGGTGGAGATGGTAAGAATGAGATCTCTTGTGTTTTCGTGCAGCACCGAGGGCTTACTCCTAGATCTGAAATGCCGCTAACCCAGGAGGGGGGCTGATGATCATGCGACTGAGAGGCCCATGGATGTGCTGGGGGTTGGGGGCGGGGGCTGGATGGATGAACTCAGAGCAGGCTGGACGGGGGAAGAAAAGGGGTTTTGTTAGCATATGCATGTGTGCATATGTGCTTAGGTTGGTGACTACGTTTGGACTTAACAGTAACCCCTCATTTAAGTGATGCCCAGTGTCACAAGACCGGATGCTTGTTCCTTCTGTGGGTAGCTGTCCCTTCTGCTAGGGGCAGAGATAGGGGGAGTGTGTATGTGTGTGTGTGAAGACTGAGCAATGTGGTGTTCATGCACACGTGTGTGTGTGTGTGTGTGTGTGTGTGAGTGTGAGGGGTAAGGAATATTGTGCTGATTGGCATCCTGCTGCCCACTGTTTGTGCTGCGGGTGGCTCATGCGGGATGGCAGTGAGTCCTCTGTTGAGGGACAGGACCCTAGGCTGGAGCCCAGTTCTGCCACTTACCACTATGTGGTGGAGCACTCCCGACCTCTCTGAAGCTCAGTTTCCTTCTTTTAAAATGGGCATTAAGCGTTCCCTCTCAGGGCAGGCGTGAGGATGTGATGAGGCAGCATGTGTAAAAGTGACTGGTGTCTGGAAGGTCTTAACCCGGGGACACCTGTTCCCTTTATACCTGCTGGACTGAGCAGGCACAGTTCCGAGACCCACCCATAGGCCAGACTTAGGGGTCCACCCCATGCCCTTCCATACACAATCGCTTCGTGGCCCACCTAGGTTTTGTCACTAGATCAAGGTCACATGTGTGATTGGCAGCAAAGCTCAATTCTGGTGACTCCTTGTCCCAGTCTCAAGCCCGTACTCTCTCTCCTATAAGTATTGTTTCTTCTGGAACTCTCCCTGGAAATCGGTGATAACCTTCTAAAGCAGTAGTCAAGAAAAGCCAAAGACACACAGACTCCGCAAGTCACCGTCTGGCTGGTCATCTCCCCGGCCAGAGGAAGAGAGTGCCCCTACCAGCTGGAGCGGCAACAGAAGCGAGTTCCCACCGCAGGAGGAGGCCTGAGGAGAGAGGGAGAGGGAGGGAGGGAGACAGAGGTGGAGAGAGGGAAGGGGAGAGGGAAGGAGGGAGACGGAGAGATGGGGGTGGAGAAGGCCGTGTGGAGTGAAAGGAGCAAGGGCCGAGAAATCAGAGACCTGGGGTCAGACGCTGCGTTTGCTGCTCACAAATGGTGTGACTTTGGGAAGATTTGACTTCTTGGAATCTTAATTTTTTTTTAAAGTAACATTTGTTTTTTAAGAAGTTAACAAGTGCATATAATAGGAAACTGAAAAACAGAAGAAGCAAAGAACAAAGTCATCCATAACCACAAGCAGTTTCCAGCGTGACATGTCCTAAGTCCCCTGTGAATCTTAATATTTTTATTGGCAAATCAATCAATCTCACCCCCCCCACCCGTCTCTGTCTCTGTCACCTCTTGGTCTGTCTCAGGGTCGTTGTGAGGATTAAATAATAAATGGGATAATTCATGCAGCACATCCAGCATGGTGCCTGGACAGTGGTGCCGTGGGCCACTTCGCTCCCCTGCGCCCGCTGCCTCATCTGACAGCTACCGGGACCAATTAGATAAGGCACTTGCTAAGCAGAATTTGCTAAGTAGAACTCGATAGGGATGCGTTGCCCTGCCCCCACCCTTAAAAAACTGGATCCCAAATTGCTAAAGGTTCCTTCTAAGAGAATGAGAATGGAATTGGGCAATAAAGTGCCTCGTTTCACCCAGCGACTGCTTCCCAGTTCTCCTCTGCTGTGGCTGTGCTCTCCCAGCGTTTACCCCCGTTCTGGAGGACAGTTGTAGAAAATAGATCCTTTGATGGTTTTGTCAAAATATCTTGGGAGCCAGAGGAACAAGGGCCAAGTTAGTCATCCTTTGTGAAACTACAACCAGGAGGTGAATTATATCCTGCCCAGCTAGGCCCCGCACTAAAATATATAACGCAATTAGATGTTTTTGAAAAATATAGGTTGTGGATTCTCTGTAACCAGGGTTGGGCAAGTCTGTTCTTTAACAAATTGATATGTATTTGTCAAATGCAGGAGGTGGCCAGTGAAACAGGCTTTGGGGCCCAAGTCGAAGATGATCTTGGCCACGATGGGTGGAGAAGGGTGTAGTTATGGTGGCTTAGATTAAAGGCTCCCTGCCAGCACCATCCAAAGAACTTTCTGTGGTGATGGAGATCTATTTCTGTGCTCTCTGATATGGCAACCATGTATCTGAGCACTTGAAAGGTGGCTAGTGTAACGGAGGACTTGAATTTTTGATTTTATTTAATGTAAATAATTTAAATAGCCACATATGGTTAACGGCTATCATATTGGATGGCATAGCGTTGTACGGATTGCAGCATCCCTGTGCTGTGAGCAGCCGCTTCCAAACAGGTGGAGTGTCACCTGAGAGTAATTCCCAGCCATTCCCAGGGCACCTTGGTGTGACCGCAGGGCTGCTCCTCACCACTGGCAGATGGCGAGCAGATGAGTCGGATTTGGCTCACTGGAAGGACTGAAGCAGAACTGGGGCGGAATTTGGAGGGCCCCGAGGAGGGGACGGTGTATCACTGAAACCTCAGTACCCTGCTGGAGGTTTGGGTTCTGACTGGTTTCAGGCAGCCCTGCCTCATAGCCCTACCTCCACTTTCACTGACCCTGTAGGTCCAATTCTCATCAAGGTGGGTAGTGGGTAATAAAGAGACGCAAGTGTTTTCTCCAAGGGACTCCTAGCCTGTCTTTCTGGGACAGTACTGAGCACACACCGAATGGCAGAGGCTGGTCTCTCCCAACCCCCTGGAGACAGGGACTCTGCCTACCCTGGCTCAGTTAATGTTTGAAGAAGAAATGAATAAGCGATCCCATCAGTTTTGGGAGCTGCTGTGTGAGTACTGCTCCCTGATGTGATTCTGTGGGCTCCTTAATAGGAAAGGAGCTCCCACCAGCAGCATGGGGAGGTCGGGCACCAGGGGCCTCGGCAAAAGGGAGGGGCTCAGCCAGGCTTGTGCCTACGGCTCTTTCTTCCACCTCTTCCTTCTGTTGACACTCTTCTCCCTCCTCATCCTCAAGCCCCCAGCAGATCCCTTAGTCGGGATCAAGCCCCTCACTTCAGATGCACAGCCCAGCCCTGGAAGGCGAAAAACGACCCTTCTTCCCAGCTGATCTCAAGAAGAAAGAAAAACCTCCCCCTGCTGCCCCTCCCCTGCCTCCTTCGCCCCATAAACAGACCAGGGCAGGCTACCGGGGTAATAAAAATCACTCAACTGGTTGCTTGGAGTTCTGGGTCTAAACGCTGGCTCTGCTAAGAACCCGCTTTGGGATCCTGGACAAATGATTTCCGCCCTCTGGGCCTTGGTTTCCCTGTCTGTGAAACCGGTAGGGGTGAACAGTCTCTGGAAATGCTAACACTCAGGGATTAAAATAGATCCAGTGAAATGGGAGTATCTGAGAAGCTTAATCACTTCAGGCGGCTTTGCCATTTAAAAGAGGTGCTGGTTAACCCATGAGTGGTGTCTAATTGGCAGCCTGTGGTGGGGAGCTCCCGGAAGCAGGGGGCCTTCCAGGCCCCTCACCTGCTCCCAGAGACACTTGGTTCCTCCGCCCTTAAGGCACAAGCAGCAGAGGGAACTCCCTGGTCTCTCACGTGGGAAAAGGTCCTGCCCTCCATCCAAGTACTCTCAGAAGCCACCAGCTGCCTACGATGGATTTCTGTCATTCCTGGGCTGCCTTGGCTCAGGGAAGGGAAGTCTGGCTGGAGGGCGAAAGTTCAGATAAGCAGAGGACTCCGGAGCCTAAAAAAATAAGTCACCTGGGAGCTTGAACTTGGGAACCTGCGAGTGAAAAGGAACACTGGACTGGGAGCTGGATGTACTGCCCACTAGGCTGTGGGCAGGTCACTCCACCTGAGTTTTGCGCTTTCAAAAACAGGCCTGGTCGGCTTCGCTTGGCTGATGTGTCGGCCACAGGGAATAGGCGGCTGTAGCCGATGTTTTGTGTAAAACGCCGTGCCAGTGCACAGTGGCGCTGAAGATGCATACGCCTTCTGCGGCTACAAATATTTGCACGGTAATAATCAAACAGCACAACAGGTCTCCTTGCAGCCTAGGCGAGCACGTGTTAGGAAAGAGTAAGTTGCTAAATCCCTCACTCACGAGCCAACCATTTTAAGGATCAGGCAGAAATGTTAATGGCAGAAATGCTTCCCTGCAGGGAGATTTGGGCTTCAGAGGAGTATTTCTCTGCTGGCTTCAGCCCAAGACATCAGCACAGCCCTTTCTCTGACCTCCTGTTCAACCCGGACAGGGGCAGGGGCTGCTTCTGCCTGAGGCGAAGACCTGGTGGGGAAACAGTGGAAGCTGAAACATCTTAGAAAGGCCTCGACCAGGCAATGATATCCTGTAAGCTCAGCTAATTCAAATTTTAGGGGAAATGAGGAGATGGAAGCTGCTTTTTCCATGTGGGCCTGGAGCAGATGAAAGCACTGGGTTCTGGTCTGGACTTCGAGACGCCTCCAGGTCTCCGCCACAGGGAGGCCTGGGCGGTCGAGGTAACTGTTCAGGGGACCATGAAAATGGATGAAGAGAGGCCAACCCAGGGATTGTTTCAGAAAGTGTTAAGGCTTTTCTTTCAGCTTTTGGCAGCTTGGTGCCCACATTCTTGGGAAAAGAAAGGCCTTGTCAATATCACTGTATGGAATCTGTGCAGTTTCAGAAACACTAAAGTAGAACCTGAGGACGTTCCAGGAAAAGCCTTCAGGGAACTTCTGAACCATCAGACGGGACACTGCCTCCTGTCCTTGTGAGGGCTCCAGGCTACCTGCACTCACCTTTGAAGGGCGACTGGGCCCGTGTCACCAGGAAGAGCTTCTTGCTCTTCTTGCTTTGCCCCTCCTGGCGGATGTGGTAGCCCAGCGTGTTGCAGCGGTTCTTCTTGCAGCTCAGGCACAGGCCCTGGCTGAAGCTGTCCATGCCGTTGCACAGGTAGGCTGTGCTCTGCTGGTCAGCATGCAGCAGGGAGTCCACGAAGAGGTGTACCGACCGCTCGTGGGCGCATTTTATGGTCTGGGGGATGGCTGGAACAGAGGGCAAGAAGGACATTATCGACCTTTAATCCGAAGCACAGGGATCATCTTGTTTCTCAGTGCAGAGCAGCAGCAGATTAAGACGGAGGGGTGGGGCTGCCGAGGTCCACCCACTGACAATGGTGCCTGTGATGCGTGACTGAAAACTTCAGGAAGAGTAGACTCCTCTCAGCCGCTGAGTGTGGAGGCCCAGTCCCAGGCACCCTGCGGCTGCAGCATGGTATGGCAGCTGTTTTAAAGGGTATCCCAAGGCACTAAGAAAATATCAAATTATTTAAGAAAGCAGCGTAGTATAATACCTTTTAGAAAAATTCCTTTCTCAAATGGTTAAAAACGTGCAAGTGAGTGAGCTGTCAAAGGCTTGTGTGGAATGGCTCTTTTCTTAATAAAGTCAGGGACACCCAGGCTGGGGCACCAGCTGCCTACGATGGATCCTGAGGGATTTAGCAAGAGATGCTAGGGGCTCAGATGCTGGTCTGCTGGGAGCTGAGGCCCCTCTGACAGTCCCAAAGCAGTCACTGCGTCCCTGGGGTAACTGGTCTGTAAAACCAGCATGGGATGAACTTCTAGAAGAATACGCCCCTGTGACCAGATCTGAGTGGTCCTAACCCCTCCAGGAAGCTTAGGAGGTTTAGCTACCTTTTCCTCCCTCCCTCCCTTCCCAAATCTTAACCTAACCTAGTAAATGATTCTCAAAGAATGTGAGAAGCCACCGCAAGACATGCGAAGTGCCTAATGTGAAGGAAGAGCACAGTTAACTTTGCCAGGAGGTCTTTCCCCAAGATCGATCCCTGTAGCTCTTGGTCACTGGGGGCTGCATTTGTTGAGCACCTATGATGAGTCGGGTACTCTGCTGACTGCCTTCACTCATCTGCCCCCTGCATCTTCGTCCAGCTCTGAGGCTGCTGTTTCAAGTGAGGAACTGGAACTTCAAAGACATTCACTAACTCGCTCGACCTCACCCAGCCTCACCCAGGTCGTGAGGATGGTAAAGCGGTTATCAAGTTACCTTTCATTTAGCTATGGTTGTGAGAGTCACCTTAGAATGGGCTCACCTTCCAACTTCAGGGTGAAGAAAATGGAGAAAAACCACACCCAGGTTAGGCAAGTGAAATGAACATACTTGGTTCCATCACTTGGAAGGTTAGCATAAAAAAAGCAAATAGCACTCGTTGGTCAGAGATGCATTTAGTAGGTAACTAGTGGCTGAACACCACCCTAGAGGTCTGTGCTGAGCGTTGGGAGGGCGGAGGTCTGAGAAGAGGGCTGGATGGATAGTTGGCCAGAACTGCTGGTGACTGGAGGCACGATGACTCCAGGGAGATGTAAGAAGTGATAGGGGACGTTCCCAGAGGGCTCCCTCAGGTGTGGGTGGCTAGAAGACTGGGAGTCCAGCCAAAATGAGATAACGTCGAGTATGAAGGGCATCCTGATACAGGAGGGGTGAGGGGGTGGTGCAGTCACAACAGGGTATGTTCCCAGCTCGATTTGGGATGATTGGAGTGAGACACTGGTATGCAGCTGTGGGGGTCTCCAGTGGCTTGCAGTGAGCTGGCATGTTTTAATTAGGGTAATATTTTACAATAATGAGAAATTTGGAATGTCTATGGAAAGTATGGTATTTGCTTTTTTAAGTTTTGTGCTTTTAACCCTGTGCATGTTATCGATGCCCATGTTACTGTTTCGGATTTGAGAGAAAAGTGGGATCACAGCCTAGCTGATGCCACGTTCAGGTTTTGCCCTGAGCCTTGTGAGAAGTTACGAGGACATGTTTAGAGCTGAACTTTGAGTTGAAAGAATCTCAGTACCGTCCTAGTGGACCAGCTGATGAAATCTTAGGGGCGGAAGAATTTTCACACTTTTGTGAGACCAAGTATCACGAAACCATAATCTATTAAGTGGATCCTCATGTGAGCAGAGTAGTGGAAGCTGCCTGAGTGATGAATCTTCTGGAGAAGGTGAACTAGGCACAGGCATCAAGACTCAACTCCCAGAAGGCCTACTATCCCTGGAGAGACTTCGCACCGCCTAGGGGTAAGAGGTGGGGATTCCTGGTAGTGCCCTCCGCTCATCCTCAGAGCTTGGGCTCCAAGGACTGCTGTCTGATAAGAGGAGGGTCCTGCTGGGGAAATACCAGCCCTTGCCCACTCCCACGAGCCCTCTCTTTGAATGGACTTGGTGAGCATACACCCTGGGGCCGCATCCTTGCCAAACTCCTCCCAGAATCCACCGAGCTGGAAGATGGCCCAGGATCCGGGGGGCCCCAGGCAAGTGTGGAGGTGCAGGCCAGTGCTCTTGACCATGTCTTCTTCCTCACCATTTAGGCCATGCTTGGAAATATATTTGTAGAATTCGAGGAAGTGGCAGCCAGGCTGGAAGGAGCCCCCGTTGGGGTAGAAGTCATAGTGCGCTATAGGCTGTTTGATGCCCACGCTCAGGCCTATGTGCTCCCAGGTAAAGGTGTGAATGGCGTCCACAAAATTGGCATCATCTGGTGAAAGCCGGTCGCTGGGGGAATTTCCTTCAAACAAAGGGCCCGCGGCATCCAGCCCTGACAGGAAAGGAAGGGTAAGGTTTAGGTGGGAACGAGGGAAGGGGAGGAGAAATGCTCTTTTTAGCTTATTCATGTTATTCCACATTCACGAGCTAGCAGGAAGAAGAAAATCCTAGGGCAGAATCCTTCTCTAGAAAGTCTGGCCACAACCTTTTTGCAGTAAAACCACAGTAATTCATGGTGCTGAAAACTGAACACAGGCTGGGCATTATCAGTGGGGAAAAGAAGTTTGCAGGGGCTATGCAGTGGTAGAAACAAGGCTATGAGGGAATGCTTGATTTATTTAAGCAAATCAGTTTTAAGTACCTCTCAAGCTACTTTCAAGAGCATCTGTTTGCATACAAAAAACCCCCACTCTGCTTATTTTAAGTAGTTTCAACTTGCCCATGAAAAAAGAAGTTATTTGCCAGAATGTTGTCAATAACTTCCCTAAGCAGGCTGGCTTTTCTCCTACACTAATGTCATTTCATGGGAAGGTCCAGAATAGCCTTGGCACATCACTGTTCCCTGGTGAAGAAGATACTGAGAGCAAATGGCACTGCTCAAAAGCTCAAAGCTCTGGTCCTCAAGTGACTGATGTGTTTGCATGAGACAAGTGGCAGCTCCTGGCTGGCGAAATTGGGGAGTATTTATGCGCTCAAGGTTTTTTTCCCTTTCTCCCTTTACCTTCTCTGGAGGCCCTTTGATGCCCCACATCAGCCTTGGCTTTCATCCCCGAGGGGGGTGAAGGAATTGACAGGAGACCACGAGAGTGCCTGCTCTCCAGCCCTCACCGCAGTTATAAATGAAGAATGTCTCGGTGTGATTTATATTCCTTTCTTCATCAGGCTGACTACAAGATGACAACAGAGTAATAGGCTGCCCTGCTGTCTCCGACATGTGGGCCTGGCTAAGAACGCTGGATGGGGCCCAGGGCACCAGCCAGAGAGAAGAGGGCCCTGGGCTTGATACGGCCTCTGTGGTTCTGATCAGCCTTGGGGTCTGGTGGTGATGGGCCTCGCGGGCCTCCTGTGTAAGGCCTCTGCTCACACCCAGGCTACTGAGTGTTGCATCACAGCGGTGGGGGCACAATTACTGGTCTGGGGACCAGGCCTTCCCAGGCACCAGTAAGAAGGAAAAAAAAAAAGGATTCATACAATGACAATTTACTTGGTTTAAATATCTTTTTTCATATTAAAATAAATGTCTTCTTTTATGACGCAATGATAACAACAGGTGGTATTTAATAGTTGCCAAAGATGTCCTTATTTGATAAAAAATAAAAGGTCACGGTAATGCTGTTCATCTGAAATTTCTTTTGGATTGTTTTAGCTGGTGAAACACCGCTTTCGCCTGCTGGGTCTTGAAGAACAAGTAGGAGTTTGAGGGTGGATGAGAGCTGGTGGGTGGGTTACCGGAAAGACATTCCAGGCAAAGGGAACAGTACATGCAAAGGCCCAGAAGCACAAGAGGCCGCAGCATCTTTGTAAAGTGGAGAAAAATCTGGTGTTATTGAAGCCAAGAACTACAGGGAGGGAGCTGCTGGAGGAGAAGCTGGAGCCCTGGGGACGCTACACCGCGACGACCTTGCCTGGACCATTGTAGGTGGGGATCCATAGGCTTGGAGGCTTGGCTGGGGAACCGTCTGGTCAGGTGTGCTTTTCCTAATGTAACTCTGGGGCAGCAGGGGGGGTGCGGTTGGTATCAGGGACACCTTGCGGGGAGACGCCTTCCTGCATGTCGTTATGTCTTCCTGGGTATCTGGGGCCATTTCTGCATTGGCGTAGAGCTTGGGGTGAGGTTTTTGGTGCAGAGCTCCCTCCCTCTCTCCAGTGGGTCCCAGAGTAAGACCCATGTGTTTCACAAATGGGGAAACTGAGGCACGAACGTGGCTGATGGTACAGCATATTTAGGGCTGTGATTCTTTAACTTGCTCACTTTGGGCTTTTTAAATTATAGATTGAAAAATGAACTTCCTGCTACAAAAGGGTACAGAAAAATCTACTTTTTAGATCCTATATGGCCTGACTGTGAGAGGCATTTGTTTGAGGAAAAGCAATAGGAATGAAGGTTGTGATTTCTGAATTCTCTTGAACAGCAGTCTATGCTGGTCCTCAAGTTTATAAGAGTGCTACAGCACCCCCCCCGCCCCCCCCCTGAACGCCAATCCAGCATGAAGGAAACTGGGGGTGTGTTTAACAGGAGACTGTTGCAAAAACAGGTCCCTGCTCCGTGCCCCGGCGCGGCTGTGAGATTACAGTTGTTAGTTATCAGGCATGGTTACCTGTAATTCTCCCAATCTTGTGCTTTCCGCCAATGTAACTGCCAGCAAATCCTGAGACGTGTGCACCCAGGCTGTACCCAATTAGATGAACATTGCTGGGAGAAAATTGAACAGATTCCTGGAAGACAGCGATAAGATGGTTGCAGGAAGAGAAGAGCTGCCTGGATAAAAGCCTTTGTGGGTCCAGCTTGTTCAGTTCTTTGCGCCTGGTCGCAAATGAGGCGCTTCATTCATACTCCAGACCCAAACTGGCTTCTCACCTTGCAGACTCCGTCCTCTCCCCTTCCAGGCTCAGCGACCTGGGACCCTGCCTAGTGATTATGCCTCCCGCCTGCATGTCTTCACCTGGCTGGATATGAATGCCCCGTAGACGCGACCCTGTTCATTTGTGTGGGGTTTGGTGGTTTACGCGGTGTGTTTAGATCCCTGTGTACGTCCAAGAGGTGAACATAAAAGGAATAGTAGGTGGGGTGGGGGGAGATGAGTCTACAAAATGGGGTGCAAGTGAGGCAGCCGAGAGAGCCCTGGGGCCCAGCCACCGTCTCAGGACTTTCCATTCCTGTGAGCTTCCATTCCTGTGACTCTCCTGTCTGGGCTGCTGTTGGAGACCAGCTTAAATCACTTGGTCTTAGAGGAAAGGAGAGGAAGGGAGGTGCGGACAGGTCTTACCCCCAGCCACCGGAGAAGAGTTGCGACCTCCATACCCACGAGGCGGGTGTTGCGGACGGCGATGGCATAGTGGTTTTGGGCCAGGGTGATCCAGTCTGCCAGCGCCACGTTCACCGGCTGGGCCAGCTGAGACTTCAGCGCGGCCACCATCTGCCAGATCCAGCTTTCCAGCAAGCCGTCCAGCTGCGGGCAGGACCATAGAGTGGTCAGCTTCACCAGGAGGGGACGGAGGGAACTTCGCAGCAATTTCCTTTTTTCCCCATTCACTTCTTTGTTATTTTCTCCACTTCTTGGCTATTGCTAGATCCTTCTCTCTAAGGGGTTTTCCACCCTCAGCACTATTATCCCTGTCTGTTGTGGGGGCTGTCCTGTGCATTGTAGGAGATTTAGCAACATCTCTGCCCTCCATTCATTAGATGCCAGCAGTGCCCCCTTCCCCCAGTTATGAAAACCCAAAATCCTCCTGGCTTTGCCTAATATTTCCTGGGAGCTGCCACCCCCAGCCCCCAACTGAGAACCATTGTCTTAGCATTTCCTTATTTTAGGACTTTCCAAGCCTTTGAGCAATGGAAACATCTGTGTAAATCAGGTACTGAATGATGACCTCTCTCCTCTGAGGGTCACTCCCACACCAGCTCCCCCTGGGGGCCTGCCCCGCCGCACCTGTGAAACGCCCCCCGTTTCCTCCGTCTTCTCCCTCACTGCACTCTGCTTGCTTTAGAGGGTCTAGCACCATGAGCCAAAACATTGTAGGAGCTCAATAAACGTTTACAGGGCACTTTTGATGGGTCCACAGGGCAGAGACATTTATGATGTGTCTTAAAGGAGAAATAGGAGTTCTTTTAGAAGAACAGGGTGGACAGGTGAATATGCTGGTAGTTTCGGGCTGGGGCGATGCCTTGGGCATCCCAGGCAGAAGGAAGAGCACATGCAGAGGTGCAGAATGGTAAAGGGACGGCATGGTACGGCGGGAGAGAGGATAAAAGGCAGGTGTGGTCGAAGACTAGACCACGGAAGTGAAGAGCAAAGCTGATGGCTCAACATGTCGCCCAGGGTATGATCCATTCATTTAACAAATGCCTCCCCGGTGCCTTCTGTGTGGATGTAGCATCTAGGGTTCAAATCCAGACTCTCCCAGTTGCTGGCTGAGTGACTTTGAGCAAGTTATTTAAGATCTCCGTGCCCCAGTTTCCTCATCTGGAAAATGGGATAATAATAGTGCCTTCCTTCTGGGATTGCTGTGAAGACAAGATCAGTTAATAGATGCAAAGCACTTAGAACATTGCTGGAAACATAGTGAGCACTCAGTAACTGTTAGTTATTGCAGTTGCTGTTATTATTATTACTAGTAATGGTAGCTGTATTCCAGCCTGGACAGGAATTTGAGAATGAAGATCTCATTCTGGTGAAAGGACCCTGCTGTCTTCATGGTGCATTTGTAAACGAGACATTTCTTCAGTCATTTCAGTTACCAGGTATTTTTGGAGTACCCGATATGTAATGAATACTGTCCCACAGGAGAAGAGGGGAAAGGATACTGTAGGTAGAAAGCACATCCTGAGTGAAGGCCAAGAGGAGGGAAATACCATGGCGCATGGAGGGGACTACAAGCGCTTAGGTGTTACTGAGGGCAGGGAGACTGGGGGGAAGCACGGGGAGCAGGGGTGGGGCAGGGACAGTGGGAGGGAGGCAGGGAGAATGGGGATTAAATGGGCTGATATATAATGTCAAGGGCCTCAATCCATGTTAGGTCCCTTCTCTAGGGGCAGAAAACCCCCACCTCCTTCTCCACCAACCCCCATTTCTCTAGGGTAGGACCCCTTTAAATTCCAGGGGGAAGCTGCTGGCCAGCTGCAGGAGCTTCTGTGCTGTTCTGAGATGGTGATAGAAGGCACCCCACCTCGTGGCTGCACCCACGCAACATCATGTGGCTCCCTACTACCTCTCAAGGCCAGGCAGGGGGTCTGTTTTGTTCACGTGAGGCTGTGGGCCTGCACAGAGCAGGCCCCTGGCGAATACATGTTGGAAGGCTGGTGTGTGGGTAAATGGGCCCATTTTGCTCTCTAGGGTAGAATAGATGGGGGTTTCAGGAGTATGTCCAACTAGATGGCAGGGAAAGATTTACAAGTCATAAAATAGACCCCTAAATCCTGGAAGTTTCATAGTGTGAACTTAGCCTCAAATCGTGGGTGGGCTGGTAACCAGGAGTCAGAATTTCCCCTTGGAGATAAGGCCTCACTGAGTTTGACTTCAGTTATTGCCCACAACAGCCTCTCTCCCCTTCTTCCATCGTAATAGAATTTTTAGCATCACTAAAAGTCTATACCTTCTCTAAGGGGCTACACGTGTCTCAGCTACTTTGCTATTTAGGTATGGCCAATGGATGTTATTGGAAGCATTTCACAGATGCTTCTAGGAGGTTAACCTAAAAAAACAACAACAAAATACAATACTCTTTTATATCAAAGACATTGAATTATAATGTTAAACGGATGAATTGTATGATATGTGAATTATGTATCACTGAAGTTATTGTTAAAAAAACCCTTGCTCTTTGACTCCTTTGTACACACCATTTACTACCTGGAATAAAGACGTGATAGCTAGTGCTACAGCTGCCATCTTGGACAATGAGGATGAGGGCCACTTCTAAGGATGATAGAGTAGTGAACTGGAAATGAACTGGGTACTTGAGGACTTCATTGACCAAAGTCATTTATCCAGTTTTGGTTCACATATCTCTGACTGTTGTATGAAATGGAAACAACCTTCTGACTTATTTAAACTTCTGCTAATTGGGTTTCTGTTACTTGCAGCTGAATTTAACACTGACAGATACAACATTTCATGGAGAGACGACATCTTCTGGCTTCCTACCACCTCTTGTGAGACATGCAGCTTCACCTTCATGGGCTGCAATCCCTATGGGCCCTCATGTGCTGTGTGACCTCTTGGAGTCACATTTTATTATCTGAAATGTGGAGATAATTATACTTTCCCCTCCCTGCTTACTCATGGAATTGAGATACTCAACGAGATAATGTGTGGGGAAGCACTTGGAAAATTAGAATGTGCTTTACAAATATTATGCTTGAAGTTGTTATCACCGGCTCCCCATCTTTTTATTAAAATTGAACACACTAGGGAGAAAAAAAGAAAATGGAAAAGCAGAGAGAAAAAAGCCACGTCAGCGTTTCCTACCGACCACCCGTGGATTATCATCACCAGCGGCAGGGAGGCGTTGAAACCGCACTGTTGCAACGTGTCTAGACGATGGAGCTCAATTTGACAGCCCTTGTTGTCACTTTCCCCTTCAAAGAGCAGAAATCTTGTCTTTGTCTCCTGCAATGTTTCATTTTCTTCAACAGCTCGAGATCTTCTTCCAAAGGGCTCTGGAATGGAAGATTGGGGACAGTGCTTAAACTGGCATCTGTTCCGCCTCTGCCAGCTGTAGGACAAAAATGTTGAAGAACACCAGCCAACGGGGTTCCTGTGAGGTGATGGACATTGTCGTGAGCCACAGCTCTGGGGAACCCCAAAGAACATTTCTGGGAGAATGGTCATTTCTCTCCAGGGTGATGATAGAGGTGACCTAGGAGGACCCAGCACAGAGGTGGGGAGGGCCATCCTCCCTCCTGCCATCCCAGGGACTATAGGACCAACCAACCAGAAACTAGAGTAGCTCTAGGACAGTAGGAATAGGAGAGAGACAATAGGGACAGAGTCTCAGGGAGGACGAGAATTTCACCACAAATCACACTGCCAGTAAGTGGTGAAGTCAGGATTTGAACTCACGTCTCTCTGACTGCAATTCCCTCCATCCCTATGCTAGGGAGACAGTGAAGAGAGCATCTTAGTGAGATGGTTATGCACTCTCTCATGTAGCTTAACTTGTTGTCACTTGCAGACACATTATATCACGTGGCCTGGCATGGACCAGGCAGGGTTGGAGTGGGGAGGATCATAAAGGGAGTGGTGAATTTTGTGTGATGGGGTGTGTCATTTAGGGAGAACTTTCCAGGGAAAGTGATGCTGATCTCGGCCTTGAAGGATCAACGAGGGCTTGTGTGTATATGCGGGTGGCGGGTGGGCGTTCAAGGGATCAGGTCTCTCTGAGCTGAGGGAACAGCCAAGTAAGGGCTCAGAGGCATGCGACCCTGCGCGCATAAGCGGGCAGGAGAGAAGCCTGGGCGTCCAGAGGGTGCAGGGCCCTGGGACGCTGAGGAGTCTGGACTTTACACTCTGTGGTAGGCTGCTGCCTAAGGGTTTTTCAGCAGACAAGGAAAAAGGAATGTCCATTTGGAATTTTTCAAAGACTGAATGGGTGTGCAGTAGGGAGAGAAAGAGCGCTGTTAAGATTTTGCCTTTCTTTGTTTTTCTGAAAGGCCTTTCAGCCTCTCTCTTGGAGGAGCCTCACCCTGCCCCCGAGCCACTTCACAGTGGGGTGGGCAGCCACCGACTCTGCGAGGCAGCAGCCAGTTAGGCCATCGTGCTGGTCACACACACACACCTCTGCTCAGGGGCTGGGCAAAGCCCACGGGGGCGTAATTTTCTAGGGTCATGGCACCCCAAGACGGCCGACATCTTTTCTGCCAAGATTAGGAACCAGGCCAATCGTCCTCCCTTCCAGCAGATGTTAGGCTCCCCCGTGGCAGAGGGGCGGACACCAGGCCATCCAAGCATTTTTTATCTGTGAACTAAATTCAGCCCAATTACTAAGGACCCTGATCATTCTTTCTGAACATCAAGTCATTCAGGCTTCTCAAGCGACGAGTCCTGGGCTCTTGGCTGCAGGGGACAGCAGGACCAGGAAGTGATGAGCCTACCGAGTCCAAGGAGAAGTATTAATGAAATGAATTTTCCTACCCGAAGGTTGTTAATTTGAAAGGTTGTTAATTCCCAGCAAAGGGCAATGCTTTTTCACTATGATGACAGAATGAAATGCATGATATTTTATTAAAAGGAGATGCGAGTGAGAATCTGAATGACTTCTCCTGAGATAATAAAGATTTCTTCTGCCCAGTTGGGCTTTCCCAAACTTAGGGACTTTCTGAGCTTGCCCTTGACCCTTTCTGTGCTCCCCATTTCATGGCACGCACTGCCCTCCCGTAGCCTAAGTCAGAAGCCGGGGTGTCACCTTGAACTCCTGTAGCTGTCTGCCAAACCGTCCCAAGCTGTGGGCTCCCAAACACTGCTAGACCCCAGTGCCCTAGTTCAGGCTCCCACTGTTTCTTGCTTGGTTTACTGTGACAGCTTATGTTTGGTCTGGTCATCCTCCCTTGCATGGCTGCTCAAGAATCCTTCTAGAACAGAAATGACTATTAGATCCTTTAGTGACTTTAAGCTTCTTGGTATTGCAGACAAAGCCACCACCTAAATGATAGCCCCTTATTCTTCCACTCTTCCCCCTCTATGTTCTCCTGCTACCCCTGACTGCCAACAGTTACCCTCAATGCCGCTCATAGCCCCGCACCTCTGCAGTCTCACTTCCTTTCCCATCTCTGCTGCTCCCCAGTGAACTCCAGTCCATCCATGAAAATGGACCTCAGACATCACTCCCTCTGGGACACCCTCTCATCTGCCAGAGATAATTGCTTTCTCTTGCTGTCCCCTTCCTGATCCTAATGCCCTTGTTATGTGGCCTAGGAATTTGTTTGTTTAGGTGCGTGGTGGTCCTCCCCCAGGCTGTGGACTCACGGAGGGTCAGGGTTGGTAGGTGCTCATTAAATGCTTAGTGATCAACGTGGAATCCTTGGGGTCCCGGTCTCAGACCAAAGGCTAACCCTTGGTTTGTCATGTATCTATGCATTGGTGCTAAACGTAACTAATTTTCTCTTACTCAGTGGCCGAGTAGCTACATCTTCATTTTGGCATAGCTGACTGGAATGCTAAGAGGACTATATGAAAATAAATGGGGATGGAAATAGTACCTATCTGAGGAAGTTGTTAAAAGGGTGGAATAAGATATCGGTGAAGAGCTCAGAACAGTGCCTGGCACATAATTCGCAGTTATGTAGGGCTGTGTGGTTAAAATAAGTACAGACTAGAGCATCCAACATCTTGCACTTTTGATCTAGGAAAATGTATCCCAGTTGCCCTCACAGAACCAACTGTGTCTAATGTGTGTTTACTTTGGATTTAGCTGGGAGAATAGGAATCAATGGATGGGCGTGACATGGAAGAAAATTTTTGACTTTAAGTAGTTCACAAAAATTCATGATAGAAGAAAATAAAGGCAGTAAAACAACAAAGATAGAAATGTTCATAGATTAGCACCCTAAAATACATTGTATGTGATCCTCTAAGGCTGCTGGAGATGGGCCACAGATTTTGTTCTCAAGAGCAAATCAAAAAGGGAAACAGAAGCATTTATAGGATTCGTGGTGTCTAGTTGCTCACACTTGCCTGGCCACGAAGTCTGAGATAGTTTCCTTATGGCTTACTGTAAAAAGAGGTCACTAGGTGAGGCGGTAGCCATTGTCTTGAGCATCATTCCTCCGTAGTAGCAGTTTTATGTGGCTGACTCTGAGGGCGGCCTACAATCCTCCACGAAAACAGCGGCCGTGGCGTCAAACAGCATTCGAGTCAGAGTGACTCTCGGCGAGGCTCTGCACTGTAATCTAGGGAGAGTCCCCTGACTAAGGGAGGCAGGGGTCACTTCAGGTCACATTTTGGGTGGAAGGAGTGGAGCTCTAGAGCCTGGGTGTCTGAGCCTCTGTGACAGTCTGATTGTCCCCATCACAGAACACAAGGAATACTGGATCATTCTCAGCCAAGCCATGGCTTCGAGGACTCTACTGTCACCCAGCCCGTACGTTTACTGAAATCTCTCTCCCAAGCTTTGCCAGCTCTTTACTGGGCATCTCTGTTTGGGGAAACTTCTGGCACTGCAAGCCCGGCGAGGCCAAACTGGGTTGATTTTCTTCCCTCCCAACCCATTCTTCCTCCTCCTTTCCACATTTCCTACTGGGGTTTGTAACACCATCATTTGGCCATACGTTTTCTCAAGTTAGAAAACTTAGAGCTGACCTGGAATGCCCTTCCCATCCCCTTGGCAACCGACGAGGGTCATCAAATATTGAGGACTCAGACTCGGGATCATCTTCCTTTGCTTCTGGCCTACTCTAAGATCTCTCTCTCTCTCTCTTTTTTTTTTTTGGTTCCAGTATTTTAATTGACTCTTAAATGTTTTATATTTAGTGCGTTTACTTGTAGAATTAATACACACTAATTGCCTATATACAATCTGAAAAATGTCAAAGTGAATAAAGCATCTCACTATTCAGGAAGAAACTGCAAGTAATATTTGTAGTATTTCCTGTCAATCTTTTTTTTTTTAATGTAGATATGTGTTTCAGGGATATTTATTTGGAATGTCTATAATTGAGACCATATTATGTGAATGGTTTTATATCCCTCTTCACCTGTCATGATAATTTCTTATAGCATTAACAGTCTTCAAAAACATCTTTCTGAAAAGTGGCATAGTTTGCTTACTTGCTCCATTATTGCTGGACCTTCGGGTTATTTCCAGGTTTCTTTTTTTTTTTCTATTACAAACAATGCTCTGATGGCCATTTTTATACATAAATCTTTATCTGAGTCTATGAGTATTTTCTTAGTATAGATTTCTAAAAGTAGAATCATTAGCTCCTTAGTTCTGATCTTATTTATCTCTCTTTTTATATGCATATATATCTAAATTGATTTCCAGCACCTTTTAAGCTAATATTTATTGAGCGCTTATCCGGTGCAGGCACTTCTCTAACAGCCTTATGTGTATTAACTCTATTAGCTCATTTAAGCTTCACAACAACTCTGAGTGGGCTGTGAGAAAACCTAAGGATTCCTTTATGAGGGAGGAAATCTGTTACACTCGTATCGGATAGGAGCCGCTCCTTCTCCATGCATATCTTCTGAGATCATCATTTTCTCATGTCTTTAGAAGAGATGAAGACACACCGGTGATAAGAATCTGGGGATGTGGAAGGAGACTTGACCTGGGGTGGTGAACACACAGTATAATAGACGGATGGTGTATTATAGAAGCTTACACCTGAAATCTATACTATTTTATTAACCAATGTCACACCAATAAATTCAATTAAAAAAGAATCTGGAGATTAGGCGGTGGTTTTCAGAGGGAGAATACTAAGATAATTGGTCAAGTCTTTCGAGGGATCAGCCCCTGTCACCTGGAAAGCGAGGTGACAGGCTAGGGAGGCTTGGGGTTCCCTCTGCATGACCGTGAGATCCAGAGGCAGCAAAGCGTCCTCAAATCGGTCAGAAGAAGCAGGTGCGGCTGTTACATTTCTAATATTCAATTCCTTGCAGCAATGATTTCTCTTCTTCCTAAGTCAGCCCTCAGGTTTGAGGGGTCCTAATAGTTCATACGAGAACAAATGATTTCATTTTCTTTTGGGCAAGGACATCATTAGGTGGGTGACTGCAGGCAATGAATGAGCTAGCATAGGCGAGAACCAAAGATTCAGCAGTAGTAGGCTCTACTAGGAGTCAGGATCTGTCTTCTGCCCGTGATGCCTGGGCCAGGTGCTTCTGCTGAGTTCAACGTTTTTCAAGTGCCTCCCACATACTGGCTGCTGGGGGCACACGTGCATAAGACAGCAGCCGTCAGTATTAATATGCCCCTCACAGGGTGGTTTGTAAAATATCTTCACATTCATGATATAAATTGATTGTGTGTGTGTGTGGGGGGGGGTTTCTTTTGTTAACCTGAACTACTGAAAATATGCCCAGACCTGGGACTAGTGGGAGAGGTCCTCGGGAAGACCGTAATTTCATGATTACCCTAAAACCCCCCCAAGCCATGCCGTCTGCTCAAGATGGAACAAACTTGAGGTAAACACAGCCACAGCCCTGGCTGCTGCGGTCAGGCCCATGCTTTGTACATGACTTCAGAATTTCAAGGACTACTGATTCATTCTTCTTTCTACCAACACTTCCTGAGGATCTACTGTGTGCCAGGCATCCTTCCACAAATGAAACGTGCCTTCAGCTAAATTGTTTCTGAAGCAAGTATCAGATTTTCTTCCTTATTCTTTTAAAAATGTATGTGGTGCACAAAAGTGGAGTAACAGCAGAAAACAAAATGTTAAAAAATATACTCGCATTCTCATCATCCTAATGGATTGGCTCTTTATTTTCCTGTGTTTCTTTTTGTATCTAGAAGCAAATATATTTGTCATGTAACTGTGCAGATATAACTGCTTTTTGCTTTTTTCATTTCACATTATATCATAAAAATCTCTCCATGTTCCTAGTGTTCACACTTATCATTTTTAAAGGCTGAGTAATATTCCATGGAGGGAATGTTTTGTAATTTATGATTCCATTTCCCTCTCTGGGACAAACAGTATGTTTCTCAGTTTTCATCTTCATAAAAAGAGCTGCAATGAACTTCACACAGAGAGCTTTTCCTTTCAGAGAATTATGTCCACTAGGATGAATTACCTGGTATGGAATTACTTGGTTAAATGGTGAGACTGTTTTGCTGACATGGGAGTTGACGCAATTTAACAGCTAAGTCCCTCATAAGGTGTCAGTCACAATTAACACTGGCCCAGGGTACCTGGAAGACCCAAAAGTTCTCATTAAAGGTGATGATGGGGTGCTGGGGAGCAGGTAGAGTTGGTCAGGCAGGTTAAAGGGCTGTTTATGTGGCTATCACTTACTTTTTGCTAGTAACTCATAACTCCTTACTTTATTCAGTCCTCATAACACCCCTAGGAGTAGGTTATTCCAAAAGGGAACTGGGTCCAGGAGAGAGGGAATGTCTTTTTTTTTTTTAAAGATTTTTATTTATTTATTTTAGAGAGGGGAAGGGAGGGAGAAAGAGAGGGACAGAAACATCAGTGTGTGGTTGTTTCTTGAGCGTCCCCTACTGAGGACCTGGCCCACAACCCAGGCATGTACCCTGACTGGGAATTGAATCAGTGACCCTTTTCTTCTCAGTCCAGTGCTCAATCTACTGAGTCACACAGTCCGGGCAAGAGTAAATGTCTTGACCAAGGTCACAGAAAGTAATTGAATTGAGCCTCATGCCAAGAGCTGCCCCTTTGCAGTCCAGGAAGCTAAAGTTACCCACTGGGACAGACCCATAAACCTTTGTCAGGCCTTCAGCACCCCACAGGAGGCTTGCTGACCATGGGGTTGTTGAAAAATGGGTTTTTTCACAATTGCACTCCCATGATCTAGAGCAGCAGTTTTCAACCCGTGTGCTGCAAGAACTTTTAAAACAAGCAATATCTGACTACTTAGTCAGGGGCACTGATCTCTTTTCCCTTAGACTATCAAATAAAAAAAATGACAACAGCCAACACAATAGCCGCCTAGCATGAATGCCCTGTCTCGAACCATAAATATATAGGTCACATAATAGGGTTGTATCTTATTGGTCATGCCACATAATAAGCTTGCGTCTGAATGGTTAATTCTTGGTACCAGAAACCCATACATACAAATATAGGCACCTGATTTTTAAAAAGTCACTTTTCAGCAAAAAGCCTAGGTAATTACTATTATTATTTTCTCTGTAAATCAATCAAAATTATACCTATTTTTTGGCAGATTGGTGGCAAAAAATACAACATATTTTTTGTGTGCCTCAGAATTTTAGTAATTAGTTTATGTGCACCATGAAATGAGAAAGGTTGAGAACCGCTGGTCCAAAGTGTGACTGTGTTGAATTGCGTTTAATTGCATTTGTGTTGACTTAGAGGAGAGCTCAGAGGCTGAATGACGGCCTGTCACCTGAGGCAAGCAGCTGAACACCGTAGTGTTTGGGTCTGCTGCACCTGCTTGGAGAGACAATGTGCCCTTAGACACTCAGAACTATTTCATTCTTGATTAGCTACCGGTGGATTATACGGGATTGTGTGTTGGCAGATCTCTGTGAGCTCCTCATTTCTTGTTAACTCATCCTGGTTGACCCTGAGCAAGTCATTTAACTTTCTAGGCCTCAGTTTCCTCATCTGGACAATGAGGAGTTTGGATCAGCTGGTTCTGAGACCCCCATGATGATACAGTGACACATCCTTGGCTCCTTGAGTCAGCCGGACCAGGATTCTAGACCTGGCTTTTCCTCCAAACAAGCTGGGCCCTCAAGTTTCTTTTTTTTTTTTAAATTATATTTTATTGATTGTGCTATTATAGTTGTCCTAATTTTACCCGTTTTGCCCCCTTTACCCAGTACCCCCCACTCCATCAGGCAATCCCCACCCCTTTGTTCATGTCCATTGGTCATGGGTATAAGTTCTTTGGCTACTCCATTTCCTATATTGTACTTTACATCCCCATGGCTATTCTGTAACTACCTATTTGTACCTCTTAATCCCCTCACCTCTTCACTTATTCTCTCCCACCCCCTCTCGTCTGGCAACCATCAAAATGCTCTCCATATCCAGGATACTGTCCCTGCTCTTCTTGTTTGATTAGTTTGTTTTTTAGATTCAATTGTTGATAAGTATGTATTTATTACCATTTTATTGTTCATAGTTTTGATCTTTTTTTTCCTTAGATAAGTCCCTTTAACATTTAATATAATAATGCTTTGCTGTTGATGAACTCCTTTAGGTTTCTCTTGTCTGGGAAGTTCTTTATCTGCCCTTTAATTCTAAATGATAGCTTTGCTAGGTAGAGCCATCTTGGCTGTAGGTCTATGCTTTTCATGACTTTGAATATTTCTCGCCAGTCCCTCCTAGTCTGCAAAGTTTCTGAGAAATAAGCTGACAGTCTTATGATAATGCCCCTGTAGGTAACTAACTTCTTTTCTCTGGTTGCTTTTAAAATTTTCTCTTTATCTTTAAGCTTTGGCATATTAACTATGCTGTGTCTTGAAGTGGACCTCTTTGCATCTATCATTTTTAGGACTCTTTGTGCTCTCTAGACTTGCATGTCTTTTTCTTCACCAAATTAGGGAAGTTTTCTTTCATTATTTTTTCAAATAGATTTTCAATTTCTTGCTCTTTCTCTTCTCCTTTTGGTACACCTATGATGCAAATGTTGGACCTCTTGAAGTTGTCCCAGAGGCTGCCTACATTATACTTGTCTTTTTGGATTCTTTTTTCTTCTCGTTGTTCTGATTGGTTGTGTTTTTCTTCCTTATGCTCCAAATCATTGATTTGATTCTCAGCTTCATTCTCTCTACTGTTGTTTCCCTATAAACTGTTCTTTTTTAATTAGTGTATCCTTCATTTCTGGCTGGCTCTTTTTTATGTTATCGAGGTTCTCACTAAGTTCCTTGAGCATCCTTATAAACAGTGTTCTGCACTCTGCATCTAATAGATTGCTTATCTCCATTTCGTTTAGCTCTTTTTCTGGAGTTTTGATCCATTCTTTCATCTAGACCATGTTTCTGTCTCCTTATTTTGGCAGCCTCCCTGTGTTTGTTGCAGTGTTTTAGGTAGAGTTGCTATGACTCCCTGTCTTGGTAGCGTGGCCTAATAGAGTAGGTGTCCTGTAGGGTTCAGTGCCACAGCCGCCCCTATCACCCTGGCTGGGTACTCGAAGTGTGCCCTTAGTGTGGGCTGAGTAACACCCTCCTTTTTTAGTTGAGTCTTGGTTGCTCCTGGCAGGTCATTGGGAGGTATTTACCTAGGTCAGTCAGCTACAAGGATTGGCTATGACATTAACCACCAAGCCTTGACCTCTATGGAGGATCAGCTGGGCAGAGGCAGGGCAGTGGTGCTTTAATGTGGTCTGTAGCTGTCCACTGGGTGCACAGGTTCTGGGGTTGCCCTGGTGGTGTAGGCCAAAGTCAGCCACAATCTGTGTTTTGCCTGGGGCTTCCCTGCCTGAGTTGTAAAGCAAGCTGAGATGGCTGCTACTTGTGCTGGGCTTGTAGATTCCCAGGTGAAGCCAAACTGTCAATCTAGGCTGGCTGCAGCTAGTGTGGATGCCACTTAGCAAGAGGTATGGGGGCTGGAGGCTCACTGAGGCTGGCTGTTGCTCGACTGAAAGGATTCAGGAAGTTGTGAAGCATAGGCCAAGACCAGCCATTCATATGGAAAAACCACTGTTAACAGCTGTAAGTTGGGTAGGATGGAGCCTCAGGGGATCTCCAGGGTGGGGCAAACCTGTTAACCAGGTTGGTGGAGGCTCAGATGTGGCCTCTGCCTGCCTGCTCTGTGGCTCTATGCAGGGCGGCGGGGGGTTAAGAAAAGGGACAATGGCCTCTACCCACCTTTTGTCTGGGAGAAAGTTGTTCCCCAGCTCTTGACTTGATGTCTGACACTTTACTTCTTCCCCGTATGCCTCTAGTGCCTTTCAAGCTGCTACTCCAGTGCTGGAGCTCAGATGGAGTGAGTCTGAGTAAATCCATTTGTACATTCCTTAAGAGGAACTTCAGGGACTCCAGAATTTTCTTCCACTGACTCAATCCCAACTGGTGTTTGTAGCCAGAAGTTATGGGGATTTATCTTCCTGCCACTGGAACCCTTGGCTGGTGGGCCTGGTATGAGACTAGGACTCCTCGCTCCTGAGATATCCCTCCCAATTTGTATCCACCACACGTGGATGTGGGACCACCCAGTCTGCATCTCCGTGCCTCTGTGCTTCTGCTCTGTGCGTCTCTACATCTCCGCCCCTCCTACCTATCTGGATGAATGTCACTCCTTTAATTTATTGGCTGTTGGGCTTCCATACAGCTCCATATTCTGACGATTCTGGGTGATATTTATTTCATAGTCTAGCTGTAATTTTTGCAGTGGTTATGTGAGGTAGCAAGTCATGTCTACCTATGCCTCCATCTTTACTGGACGTTCAGAGTTTCAATGGCTGAATAATACCAGAGGTACCTACCTAGCCATATGGTGGCTGGTGTGAGGGCAGCCAGACCACCTCATTGGTGAGAAGTGCCACCAGTTCCCCAGGTAATAATAGGGATTCCAAATCAAAGGCTGGTCCTGATAGGAGGGAAGGACTATGGAATTTGGGAGAAGATGAGCCCATGTATGATCAATATGTCACCACAAGACTCAAAGAGCTTGAGGTCATGGCTCCAGCCTATTTTCCTGAGACCCTTGGTACCCTTCATCTCCTTTGAGTATCCCCAGGTCCTGGGGTCTGCAGCACAGCTGTTTCCATTTTTTTGCATGTTCATTTCCTGATGAAGAAATAAGGAGCAGTTCAGTGTCTCGCCCAAGGCCAACGTCTGGCTACAAACATAAAACCAGGAGCAGAATGTTGTTCTCTATCTCACTAGCCATACATCCAGGTTCTGAGACTGCAAAGCTTTTCTGCACATGTGCTTTTATCCTGTTCCACTCTACCTAGGGTATTCTTTTGGGCCCATGTTCTCCCTTCACTTCCTGGGTCTGGAGACACTGCTGTCTACCCCTTTCAGGCTATGGACATGCACCTCAACAGTTTCAGGGGCACCATGGAAAGCCATGGTGGAGACAGGATAGTTTATTGGAAAGCACACTGGCTTTGGAGGCAGTTGTCTTTGTATTTGATGAGTTATTAATTAATAAGTCTATCAGTTATTAGCTGTGTGACCTTGGGAAGCTCACTTAACTTGTAAGCCTCAGTTTCCTTCTCTTAAACTGTGAATGTGAATACATCTCACAGGGTCATTGTGCAAACTGGATGAAACTCAGTGAAATGTCTGCCATGAAGCTTGGCATTCAGTTCTTCACTTCTCTGTCCTTTGAGCACTTACCTAAGATCTCTTCCGTTTCATGTCTTGACCCAGCATAGTTTCTTCCCGGTATTTTTTGGTACTTACCTACCAGGTTCTTTGCCAGCATATTTAGGACCTCTCTGTGAATTCTGTGTACCTCCTTCAGGCAGTATATTTCATGTTTTGGCAAGAGATATGTGCCTCTGTGCCAAGAAGAGGCCCCTCTTTGGATTCAGGATTTCAGCCTTTCCTCTCCCACTTGTCCAGACACTTTTGGGCCGTAGAAGTCTATCAATTTCATGTGGTAACTCTGGAGACTACTAGGCTGGGTCTCCACCTTTGCTAGCTGGGTGCTCCAGCCATGCCATTCAAACTAGGCAGCTCCAGGAGCCAAACCAGGCTACAGGCCAATGGGGTAATAAAGTCTCTGACTGCAAAACACACCCAACCAGGGTTCTGCCCTTAAACCACTGCTAAATGAATACTTCCTTCCCAGGATCCCTTATGGTTGACCTAATCTTCTGTATTGGAGGACAGTAATTCTACCATGGCCACGTGCTTAAGCTCCCCAGAGTGGCTGATTGAGTAGGGCTGGCGAGGCCTGAGAATCTGCATTATCCCAAGGTGGAAGGTCATTGAAAATAACTTGCCTAGTTGTTAAGAATATAAGCATTGGATATCCCTGGTAAATATAGATACAAAAATTCTCAACAAAATATTAGCAAATCAAATTCAACAACATGTTAAAAGGACCATACACTATGATCAAGTGAGATTTACACCTGGGATACAAGGATGGTTCACTATACACAAATCAGTTGGTACACCACATTAATAGAAAGGAACAAATCGTGTTTGTGTGTGTGTGTGTGTATAAAATTATCTTAATAGACACAGCAAAACATTTGACAAGACTCAACGTTCTTTCACGATAGAAACTCTCAACAAATTGGGTGTAGAAGGAACATACCTCAACACAACAAAGGGTATGTAAGACAAACCCACAGCTAACATCATAGTCAATGGTGTGATGTTTTCCTCTGTAAGATCAGAAACAAGACAAGGGTGCCCACTCTCTCCAGTCCTATGCAACAGAACATTGGAAGCCTTGCAAGAGCATTAGGTTAGGAAGGAAAAAAAAAGGCATCCAAGTTGGAAAGGAAGAAGTAGATTTGTCTCTCTTAGCTGATGACATAATCTTATATATAGAAAATCCTGAAGATTCCACCAAAAAACCGTTAGACCTAACTAGTCAAGTTTCAGGATACGAAATCAACATATAAAAATCAGTCGTATTTCTATATACCAAACAATAGACTATCTGAAAAATAAATAAAGAAAACAACGTCATTGTTCATTGCAATCCCTATCAAAATTCCAATAGCGTTTTTCACAGAAATAGAAAAAACAATCTGAAATTCATATGGAACCACAAAAGACCCCAAATAGCCAAAGCGAGCTTGAAATAAAACAAAACTGACAGCATCGCACGTTCTGATTTTAAACTATGTCACAAAGCAATAGTAATCAGTTCCAGCTCCACTGCTATGATTGGCCAGCCAACCTCCAGGCCTCACCAATAAATGCCAGCCTCTTGGGCTCCCTCCCGCCCACCTTTACTAGGTAGAATAAAACAAAAACAGAGCGAGAGGGGCCAGAGACACACCGAGGTAGTGGCAGAGGCTGAGGAGCGGGGTCAAGTCAACAGACCAGGGACAAAAATAGATCCCAAAGGAGGACTCCATTTGGTCATTTAATCGGTGCAAGTGAAATTAAGGAATAATGAATGTAGAAAATGAGCAGATACTGAATGTAAACCCTATAGATCCTGATAGCTTAAGTGATTCTTTTCTGGTGATGAATAAGATGCTGGGACTGAGGGCATAAAGAATGAGATAAATAGAAATTGGATTTCAGCATCCTCCCTTAATGAAACGAGAATTAATGCCAAGGCAAAAAGGCAGCTACAGAAAAACGCTTTCGGGATTCTGGCAGAGGTGAGTTAGGCAGTGATAATGGAAGTGAAACCATTAGAAGCGGAGTAACTGTACCAAACAGTCCGAAGGGACGATTGCTAGAGAAGTGATCCAGGCCTGGTGCAGGGCGGGGACTAACCAAAGAGAGGCGGTGCAGGGGCAAGTGTGTTCGGGATGCACCAGGGCAGGTATATGATGTGGAGGAGGTGGATGTGAAAGGTCCTAGCTGTGATGACGTCCAGAAGAGCTTGTTTATGAAACTGTAGTTTTGACTTTGGGTGAAATAGCATTTGAGGAGACTTTAACACCAATCATAAGGGAATATTTTGAGCATGGATATACCAGCGAAGTTGCAGAAATGCTGAGAGAGTTAAATCTTGGTGAAATGAAGAGTACCAGCGTTGGCAGTGTCCTTGGCATTGAAGGGAAAGGCTAGTCATAGAGAAATGACATCTAAGCTTCTTTCTGACCTTTGTGGAACAGTAATGAGCACAAATGATGCAGAAAAATCATTTGATAAACTGTTGAAAGATCTATCTGACGTAGCATTGGATAACCCTAGAGCAACACAGTTGGTGGGCCAGTTGATTGCCAGAGCTGTTGGAGATGGCATTTCGTGTAATACCTGTACTGATAGTTACAGAGGAACTGTAGACTGTGTACAGGCTAGCGCTACTCTGGACAAGGCTACTGTGAGCCCAGCCCGAGTGTGTCTAAGGATGGAAAGTGCAAAGATACATGTGGGGCTCTGGAGGTGGGCCTTAATCACCTTGTTAGAGAGATTGATACGCTGCTGAAAGAGTATTTACTCTCTGGAAACATATCTGAAGCTGAACATCGCCTGAAGGAACTGGAAGCTCCTCATTTTCACCATAAGCTTGTATATGAAGCCATTGTAACGGTTTTGGAGTCAACTAGAGAAAGTACATGTAAGATGACTTTGGATTTATTAAAAATCCCTTTGGAAATCGTCTACAATTAATCTAGACCAAATGAAAAGAGACTATGAGAAAATTTATAATGCAATTCTGGGCATTAATCTGGATGTCCTGCATTCACACTCTGTGCCTGAGTAATTTGTAGACGAGTGTTTTCAGGCTAGAATAATTTCGAAACAGCTTGGAGGTCTTTGTCCTTCAAGGGGCAGAAAATGTTTTGTTAAGTGAAGGAGATGGAGGTCATCTTAAATGAGTGAGTTACTGAATATGAAAACTGTTGCAGTCTTAGATATTATAAAAATATATATTTATATGAATTGTAAGAGTTGTTAACACTCTCTTTTTTATTTTTTTTTTTAGCACTTCTTTTGGGTACAAGGTATTTCTGAAATTTTATAGACTTAAAATTAAGGGGAATTTTAAAGAAAAAAAATTTTTTTAACTGTGTAAAGGAGGGACAGAAGAGTAACCACTTCTTATGTGGAATATTCTCATAGGCTACCTTTTGCGAGTGGCGTGGTTATGATGTAACCATTCCATGTTTTGCGTTACTGTCAGACTGCTGCTGCTTTCTTTCGAGGACAGGATTTTGGAGTAAAATCACTTGTTTATACAAAGTTTTATTTTGGGGGTAAAATTAAGCTGCTAAAACCCCATTTAGCTGCTGCCATTAAAATACTGTGCTTTGGGAATAAAAAAAAAAAGTTATTACTTTGTCTCAAAGACTTTTAAGAAAATGAGTTAGTCTCATGACTAACCTATTCATCTTTCCAGGGAACCTATTGATTGGTCTTAAAGACTAGACGGTTAAATAAACGGTGGCCAGAACATCTATTTTTCTACAAAACTGGAAAAGTGAACCCAGTTCTAGAAGAATGTACGACAAAATAAAACATGTGAAGCAGTGCTAATTCTTAAAAAAAAAAAAAGATATTGGCATAAAAACAGATACATCTGACCAGTGGAGCAGGATTAAGGGCCCAGCAGCAAACCGAGGCGTATTTGCTTCCAGGGAACTTAGCCCTAGGCGTCCTTGACTTCAGCTGTTGAACAGGTCAGGGGGCAAGCTCCTTCCTATGGGGTCCTCAGTTGCCTGAAAGAGTAAAGGCGATTCCACAGGGAACTTCCCAAGTAGGCAGCTTCCCCTAGGACAGAACTGCGCCTGGCAGATGGAAAAGTGCTTGGAGCCACGGGGAGCCAACGTGTGAGGAATGCTATAAAAGGAATCTGGCTTAGAGAGCTTGGAAGCCGGGCAGTGAGGTGCCCACTTGGCTGGCTTAGCTTTGGAGGGGGTAGAGCGGGAGAGAGAAAAGCGTGAGCTCCTCTCTCAGGAAGCCGCTGCTCAGGGCCTCTCAGAGGCCTTTCAGAGACCCACGCCTCCCCAGCAGCCAGACCATCTGGGCCGGTGCTCACGTAGTGCTGGGAGAGAGGATATTTTAGATGTGTCAAAAGTGACGAATGTTGAATAGTGCCATCGGCATCTAACTCACAGTTCACACTGGCAGCTAAGATGTGCTGGGGCTTTTTGGTAGAAATTGGGAAGTTCTTAAAACAGGCAGCTCCTGCTCGCCCTCCCAGATGTGGGTGGCAAGGAGGTGGGCTCTGTACGTGACAAAGATCCCAGAGATCCGTGAAGATGGGGCTGGGACGTGCCAATGCTCGAGGTCTTGGCAGAAGAAAAGTGGCATTCAGAGAGGCCAGCAGGAAGGAGCAGGAGCATACCAAAACAGACGTGGGCGAGCGGCGGTCTGAGGCTGGAGTTAGGAGAGCTCACTGCCCAAAGCACGGGGACTGCAGTCCTGGCCTGTTAAGTGGTACCCGCCCTATCCGAGCAGGGGCGGCAGCCAGAGGTGGTTGGAGGCTGCAGGTGAGCCTGGGCCCTGGCCCCTAGCAAGGCTGGAACAAGGCTCCACTGTGTCTGGTTTTGAAAACACCCCAGGAAATGTGTTACTAGAATTCAACATCTACCCTGCAGATAATGCATCTTAAGAGCAGGGTGCCTCAATATTCTGTTTTCTGCACTGCCCTGTTCTGTATGTAGTAGAGCCGGCTCTCTGCTTCTGCAGGGAGATGGCTCCCTCAGGCTACTTAGAAGCTGGGGGTGGAGAAGCTGAGGTGGTAGCAACTCTGGACTGTGATCTGCCAGAAAAAGGAGGGTGGAATCGCCCCACTAGGGGCCGATGTAGGGCTAGTAGGACCCGTCCTCGGTGAGTCAAGTGGAGGGAGGAGAGTGCTGAGAAGAGAACCTGATTATGGACCACTGGAGACCTAGGGCTGGTGGTGCAGGGCCAGCTGGACCAGCCCATTCTGTCTTCTGCAGAAGAATGAATGGGTGGAGGGTGTCAGAGGTAGATGGAGAAGCTTGCATCCGCTCTACCTACCCCCAAGTGTTCTCTAGAGAAGACACGACGGCTCTCCCTTATGATCATTGTCCTCCTGCCACTTCCCTGCACACCTCCGACAGCCAGGAGAGAAAGAAGGAGACAAGAGTTCATGGATATCTTCTTCTTCTTCTTTTTCATCTTCATCATCATCATCGTCATCGTCATCACTATCATCATCTTTAGTTTTAGGCCTTCTTATATAACCTGTTCAACTTGTCAAGGACTGAACTTATCTTTCCACCTCCTTCCTACATCCAGATTTATTGACTTTCTCAATCTGCTCCCACGTCTCCCTCCTTCTAGTCACTTGCTCACCCCCCACCCCTCACCGAGTCATCTCCCACTCCTCCCTCCTCCCCCTTCTCCTCCATATCAGCAACTGCAACTCACTGTAGCAGTAACCAGCTCGACTGCTTACTTCCGGGCAGGATCTTTTTGGTCTACTCCCTCTGCATACACCCTCCCCATCTGCCACACAGCTCTGCTCCAGCCAGAGACCCTGGGGGTCCCAGGCCACCCCTCTGTTTTTCCTGCCTCCACAACTTTGCTCTTGCTGTTGTCTCTGACACGTCTCTCTCCCCTTCCTACACCTCAGTCCTGTACTTGGAAACAATAAGAATGTGTGCTTCACGAGGCTATAGGAAACTTCTGACACCTGGTCAGGCCAGAGGCTCTCCTGTGTACTGGGACCCAGGCCCCTGGGCACACCCTGAGGGAGGGGCTCTTTGTCTCCTCGCTGACTTCCAGACTAGGCTCGAAGCTACACACGGCTTATTATCCACGTGGTACTGGGCCCTAGCACGAGGCTGGCACAGGGGTGGGTTATCTGCTGAACTGAATTAATAAGATCAGTTTGGTTTTCTGCTCTTCCTAGGGAAAGGTTTGCCACAGTGAGCTAATATTGAGAGGCCGCAAAGTGCACAGGCAGGGACCTTGCAGAGTGTCACTTCTAATTCCCAGAGTCCTCTTCTGGTGGTCTTGAGCTGTTGGACCACTAACACAGCAATCCCTGCCCCTGTCTACTAGGAATGAGCTGGAAAAAAGGTACTAACAGATAAGAAGAAAGTTCTGGACATTCTTTGGAATCATGGGTGGTCCTTTGTTTTGTCCTGTCACAAAGTCCTCCAGACCTCAAACTAGTCTCTTTCCCGCCCTTCCCTTTCTCTTCTGTAATTTCTCATTTATTTCAAGACTTATAATTCAGGGTTTAAGAATTGCCTTTCTGAAACTGTTTTTGATTCTGATCTGTTTGTTGAGATGTTAGCAGGGGTCACAGGGGAAAAAGAGTTTTGTGGTCAAATAAATTTGAGAAGTGTTGTATTAAGAGGCATTAATCAGGCTTCTCGATGGCCAGAGATGTTAAGACACTTACTACTTACTGTGTATTTAATCTCTAGTAGGGGCGATGGAAATGCAAGGTTCTCAAACTCAATTGCTTTGGAGAAAACTTCCCCCTGCCATCGCCTGAATTCCTTTTTGTGACCAAGCGTTTCTGGAACTAATATCCTGTGGGACACACTTGGGGAAATCCTGTTTGAGAATAGTTTTCCACTGTGCCCATATCATGTGGAGTCGAACTCACCCACGTCTCTGTGTGTTGGTGTCTGAAAGTCTGGTGCTAGCTGCTCCTATGAAGGCAGAGCTTTCTGTGTGGGAGTCAGGCCTGGGATCTTTGCAGGGTCTTTTCAGATGTTTGCGATAGGTGGTGATGCAGAAAAGTGAGAACCATACAACATCCTGTTGCAATTATTGTTGTGGTAGCCCATCACCTGGAGATGACCCCTCTCATGACATTTGTGTGTATGTATTTTCTTCTGGTCTTTTTCCATGAAGATATATGTCATGTAAGAATTTACTTATGGGTTTCCTTAAAGTACAGAGGGTCTGTTGATTAAAATTTATGGAATGAAGTCCTGGCAGGGTAGCTTAGTTGGTTAGAGTGTCGTCCCAATATGCCAAGGTTGTGGGTTCAATCCCTGGTCAGGGCACATACAGAAAGAAACTAATGAATGCTTAAATAAGTGAAACAACAAATCAATGCCTGCCTGCCTCTCTCTCCCTCTCTTCCCCCCTCTCTCTCTCAAATTAATAAATAAGAAATTAAAAAATTATGAAAAGAATAGCAATGGGGGCACTTTAGAGCAACATTTTAGCTGGCCGGGAAGTGATTCTTTTAATAGGCAAATTTAACGGTTTTCAAATTGTGCTACTAGGATAGGAAGCCCCAGAGGGCTGCAGTACTTTGGAGGCAATGGGGTAGGGGTAGGGAGGGGATGCAGAAGCATAGAGGGCAGGTTTCTGGTTGCCCACATCCATTTAAACCCAAATGACGTTTTCTGCTTGAGATTCTGTTTGTAGGAGGGCTTTCATGGCTGACATATGTTCAAAAACCACAAATCTAGGCCAATCACTCATTTAACACATTAAAACAAAACAAGACAAAAACTGTAGTGCCGACAAGTTAAACCATATGGTAGTCAGTTACATCTGGATACTGCATCTAGAACCCAGTTCTGACCCACCGTCCAATGTTCTTGACACATTCTGGCATCTGTTTATTTCCTTCTGACTCAGTCAATTTCCAAAGAGAAGAATAAAACATAGTGAGAAGCAAGAAGCAGCAGAAATATGGTGGCAAATCCACCGAGAAAGGGTTGGGGGATATATAGGGAGCAACCCCAACCGCCCCCCACTTCATCTGTCTCACTGCAGTTCTGCTCAGCCTTGAAAAGCGAAGAAGCTATGCAAGGAACAAGAGCGGTTTCTGCCAAGAATATCTCATAAGCTACAATAGCCTGGTCTCCAGTGAAACAAACTGTCTCATCACGGCTGCCAGGGTCCTGTGAATATTCAGTCTATTGATGAAGCGTTCTGCAAATCGGGGAGGCTTCTCAGCAAGCCTCTTGCGGGAATTCTGGAGGAACTAAAGAAGAGGGAGGACAACGGAGACACGCCTGTTGTGACTGCTGCTGTAGGAGTGCCTACCGAGGAGGAGCTAGTGTACCTACCACAGGCACCACTCTGTGTTCAGTGCAGTGGCAGGGTGGGATGGGGCCGAGGGGACACCAGAGTTGTTCAGAAGTACCTCTCTTAATCCTTCACTTTGCCTGGCTGGTTAGAAGGGTGGACCATTAACACAGCAATCCCTGCCCCTGTCTACTTTTATAGTTTAATCTAAATTATAATAATAACTAAATATAATAACTATAGATTATTCTATAATAACTAAAGATTCTCTTTATAACGATGCTAATACTCACTGTGCACTCCTGTGCCCTGTGCTGCTCATCAACTTCTCATAAAACGCTTTGAGATAGCCAGAGATGTCCTCAAACCCAAGCAGTTTGGTGCCAGAGTTAACATTCTTTTTTTAAAAAATGGCCATGCAGCTTATTTATTTATATTAAATATAATTCTTGCACAGGAAGCTGCACAACCCTAAAAGTATTGCTCCAAGAGTTTCAAACTACAGTATAGCCCCCAATCGAGCAAGACAGAGGACGCTTCCATTTCCAGAAGGTGTTCTCCAACCTGTCTCCCAGCAATGACACCGGAGACATAGCCGCCATTCTCACCTCCGTCACTGGAGATTGGCTTTGCCTGCTCTGGAACTTCATGTCGGCGGACGCATACAGCACATGCGCTTTTGTGCCTGGCTCCTCTCCCTCAGCTGCAAGTGAGGCTTGTCCATGTTGCTGCATGGGCAGAGCCTGCATCTTAATCATTATGCTATCCTGCCTCTCCTCAGGTTAACTAGCTCCATGCTACCTTCTGGAAATGCCTCCTTGGAAAGGGGGAGCCAGTCTGGGTTATGCCGAGTTGGTTGAACCTGAAGGGGTGCAGTGAGAACACAAAACGTTAAGTTCATTAGAGGGCCAAGAAGAGAACCTTTTCAATAGCTCCCGGGGGCTGTACAGTTCTCAGTCCCTCACTCTGAGTCCCACGGTGCCAGGCTCATCGGCATAAGCACAAGTGCCTCTTTTGCATGTGTGTTTTGTGGAACAAACTTTGTCACAGCCATCTCCTCGAACATGGGGCAGCATTCTTGGCTATCATTCAGGGCGGTGGTTTTCAACTGAGGGGCAATTTTGCCCACCTCTCCCACCCTCCCCGCTGGGGGTATTTGATAGTATGGTAGCATTTAGAGACATTTTTGGTTGTCAAGACTGTTGGAGGGAGTGCTACAGGCATCTAGTGGGTGGAGGCCAGGAATGCTGCTAAACATCTTACAATGGAAAGGACAGCCAGCCCAACCCCTCCTCCAAAGAATTATCCAGCCCCAAATGTCAATGGTGCCCCTGCCAAGAAGCCCTGGTCAGCGCAGAATCTGGCGGTTTTTCCTTTTCCTGATATAAGCAGACAAGAAGCAGGGTAGAATGGCAAGAGCTCTTGAGCTAGAGTTAGAGGATCCCTAGAAGTTCAAGGCTCCACCCTGTCACTGGCTAGCCATCTGACCTTGTTCAGATCACTTCGCCTCTGTGAGGTTCACGTCCCTTGTCTTCCACTGGGGACTGTGGTGCCCGCTTCTCCTACCACAGGCTTGTTGTTGGGATCAAGTGAGAATGTCAGTGGAATTGCTTCGACATACTTTCATGCTATTATTTCGTTTGAGCGTGACAGCAAACCAAATGTAGAAGGGTGTTTTTGTGTCTCACGTCAGTGCAAGAATATTTTCGGCAGGGTTTCTGTTTCCCTGTGTTCAATGTTCAGGGTCATAGCCTCATATTCTCACGTTTGTGTGGGAAAGGAGCTCATATACAAAGGGTGTTTCCTGAAACTGTGGGCAGGGCTTCAAACATCCCTGCCATTCTCTAAGGCTACCCTTCTCAACACAGGGGCTTGCAGTTCAGAAATTCTTGTTTAAATTCTTGTAAGGCTTCCAAAAGGATGCACTTCAAAAAAGCGAGTTATTTTTAGTGCCGAATCTTGGGTTTGATTTTGTCACCTGAGAGGCTGAAGGCTATAGGTGCTCTGGGGTGAGGATATGAAATGTTATGCTAAGGCTCATCTGACAGAATATTGTTCAGCTTATTGTGCTGGGCCACGTGATGTAGTGAGGGGCACAGCTCTCGGTGAGCAAGAGGTAAGAGGCCTAGTGCTGTGCAAAGCTCATGCCAAAGAAACGTTAGGTGTTTTTAAAACTGGGGAAGCTTTGCAGTAAATAGTTCTGTATGAATATGGTGTTGAAGAGAGAATTAGTGTGGCAATGAGACTGCGGGACATGGGAATTTGGGCATTATATCATAATTAATAATAACATAAGCCATGCTGTTTGGAACCTCAATTCAGGGCTGAAGTGGGTTGATTTCTTTCACCTCAACTTCTAGTATCCAAGTGGTTAGCAGAGGCTTTCTGCTTCCAGTCAGGATGGAATAAGAGCATTTAGACTTATCTTCTTACCTTAAACGACCTGACAAAATACATGAAGCAACGGTTTTCAAACACTGGGCAATCAGCTGCATAGGACGGTGAACTTGAGAGAGGGAAACAGGAGAGGAGAGCTCTACCATTGCCCCGGTTTGCATCCTGCAGGGCTTCCATCCCACAGACCCCTGCCAGGCGAGGGGGTGACAGAGTCCAGAGCTGAACTTCAAGGCAACCTGAGCTTACAGAGAAGAGTACTAGAGAGGAGAGAGTTCCAGAGATCTGCAGAAGGTCCCTTTGATGAGCCTTCCGCTGACAGAGATTAGCACAGGCATGTGAGGAATCTATAAGAGGCCTGGGAGAGAATGACCAGAGAGGAGTCCTATGTGAGTACCTGGCAGGGAAGAGTTTGTGTTCCCTCCTTCCCTCCCACAGGGTGAAAAACCCTTATAAACATAGGGCGCTGGCTAGAATACTCAAAAGATTATCACCACAGGAGTGGGGCACTTTAGCTCTGGACTAAAGGTTGCTCCGGTCCCACCGAACAAAGTTTTAAAGCAAGCCTCAAAGGGATCAAGTTCCTCTCAAGTAATTTAACTGCATCCCAGAATAAAGCTAAAGAATATTTAAGATGATACAAGAATATTCAGCAACAACAAGATAAAATTCACACTGTCTTATATCTAATGAAAAACCATCAGGCATGCAAAAAAGCAGAAAAACAAAACCCTTAATGAGAAGAAAAATCAATCAATGGAAACTAATCTCGAAATGATACAGATAATAAAATTAGTAACAGGAATATTAAAACAGTTGTTATAACTATATTCCATATGTTGAAAAGATAGAAGAAAATGTAAACATGGTGAGAAGAAACACAGAAGATACCGAAAAATCAAAATTGAACTTCTAGAGACTGAAAAAATGATGTCTGAGATGAATGATGCCTAGTGTGGGGTTAACAATAGATTAGACATTGCAGAACAAAAGATTAGTAAACTTGAAGGCATAGCAATAGAAACTATCCAAAATAAAACACACAAAGAAAAAAGACTGAAAATACATGAACAGAGCATTCGGGAACTGTAGGGCAGTTTTAAGCAGACTCATATTCATGTAATTGTGGATTCTAAAGGAGAGAAAGAGGGAGGAAACAGGAAAACAATTCTTAAAGAAATAATGGCAGAAAAATGCTTAAATCTGATGAAAACACTGAGGTCCGAGAAGCATAATGAACCCCAAAGCATAAAAGACATGGAAAACCAACACTAAAGTATAGCATAATCAAATTACTCAAAACCAGCAATAAAGAGAAAAATCTTAAAAGCAGCCAGGCTCGAAAATTACATTACATACAAAGGAACACACAGATAAGAATTTGGCAGACATCTCTTCGCAAACCATGCAAACAGGCACAGTGAAGCAGCATCTTTAAAGTTCAAACAGGCATACAGTCGACCCTGTTGCCTGGGGGACACACGTTAAGTTCATAGGTGTTGGGACACAGTCTCATCTTCAAGGCCTAGCTTAGTGTCAGTAAGAAAGACAAAGCACTGACAGCAAGACTATGGAGACAGTACGAAGATCAGTGTTTGCCGTGGGCTGGGGAAGGGAAGGATGAGTAGGCAGAGCACAGAGAAATTTAAGGGCAGTGAATCAACTCTCTATGATACTATAATGTTGGATACGTCATTATACATTTGTCAAAACCCACAGACTGTACAATACCAAGAATGAACCCTAATATAAAGCATGGCCTTTGTGTGATAATGATGTGTCAGTATAGGATCATCAGTGGTAACAAATAAGCCACTCTGGTGGGGGATGTTGATAGTGGGGGAGGTTGTGCGTTTGTGGGGTCAAGGAGTGTGTACGGGTACTCTCTGTACTTTCCACTCAACTTTGCTGTAACCTAAAAGTACTCTAAAAATAAAATTTATTGAGCTTAAAAAAAAAAAGCAATGGTCAGATTAAGATATAGCCTCATGTCCACACTTATAGGAAAATATGAAGAGAAGAGAAAGAGTAATGGGAATTTCACACTGATGCTAACTAAGCCAGTTCTACCAAAGAGGTGCAAGAACACATTAAATATATTATTTTTCCTAGAAAATGTGCCCTCTCCACTCTGTATTCTCAGCTCAGCCAATGACACCCTCAAGCTATGAGATTCAGGCAGCCCAGACTCCTCCATCTCTGTAACCCAATCCCCGACAGGTTACGAAATCCCGCTGATTTTGTCTCCGAAATACCACTCAGTTTGTTTCCCTCCATTTGGTCCTAATTCAGGCCCTCAATCTCCCACAAAATCCCTCTCTGACACTGGGGACGTCACATTACCCCTCTGGGTCAGAGTATGCCCCTTTCTAAAATAAGAGGATTGGCTAATGGCCTCCCAAGGTCCTTTTCACTTTTAAAGTCTGGGTTTCAGTGACATTTTAGGAAATATATGTGCAGACCTCCTTTATTTCTCACTAATGAAGCTTGATTCTGATGCAGTTATATCTAGAGAGGAGCAGGTTATAAATTATACATGTGCCCTGCACACAGTATTTGCTGAATAAATAAATGCAAGAGTTTAAAGTAAAACAGAAACAAAAGCAAATGAACAAAACACCAACCCAAATGCAAATAGATATATTCTGCAGGACAGGATTCAGTTTGTGGTTGGTTGAGTAATGATCCGCCCTCACCAAGGTACCTACGTGCCAACCCCCAGAACCTGTGAATATGTTTGTTACCTTGCGTGGCAAAAGGGACTTTGCGGGTGTGATTAAATTAAGGACCTTGAGGTGGGGAGATTGTCCTGCGTTCTCTAGGTGGGCCTGATACAGTCACACAGGTCCTTGTAAGAGAGAGGCAGTGGAGTTAGTGAGAGAGTAAGATGGGGAGATGCTACCCTCCTGGCTTTGGAGATGTAGGTTGGGGTCAAGGAATGCAGTCAGCTTCTAGAAACTGAACAGGGTAAGGAAATACATTCTTTCTTCAGAGTTTTCAGAAGGAACAAAGCCCTGCTAATACCTTGAATTTAGGACTTCGGACTTTCAGAACTGGAAGGTAATAATCTGTGTTGTCTTAAACCATTAATTTTGTAGTGATTTATTACAGATGCAATAAGAAAGTAAAGCACAGTTCTGGTTTCACATTAACTTCTCATATTGACTGGGAAAGATATCTAACCTTTCTTAGGTCTGTTTCACTTTCAACCAAATAGGGTTAAAACTCTCCTAAATGACGTAAAGGTAAAATGAAATAGTACGTGCCACTAGTTGAAATAATAGGAAATACTCCTTACAATACCGCCGCTACCACCGCTACTATTACTCCCAGTGTGCAAATGCCTTACAGACATTATTGCATTCAAACCCCTAGACAGTTATGAAGTAGAGATCATTCTCTACCTCTAATAGATGGAACACTGAGGCTCAGAAAGGTCTGGCAAGTTCCTCGGGGTCACGCCAGTGGAAAGCGGAGGAGCTGGACTTCTGTCCCTGGTCTGTCCAACTACAAACTGGTGCTCTTGCTCATTTTGTGGTCATGGTAATTACAAATATTATGTAAATGAGGGCCATTATGATGATGATTATTACTGTACCACTCTGCCATTATTCTCTCCTGGTGCCCCTTTCCTATAACAACAACTAATTGCTCCACTCATCATATTCCAGCCTGCCACCAGCTTGCCACAGAAAGTGATTGAAGGGCTTCTAATTCAGCATTACGACTTTCTGGCTGGGCGAGGTTGGCAAAAGATAAGGAGATGTTTGTTTATCTGACAGCAAACAACTCTGCGGTTTGGAAACGGAAACGCCCATCCTACCACGCCCAAGAGAAATGCAGTTGCATGTGGTGAGGACCGTCCTCGGTCCTTGTGAGTGGAGGCAGGATGTGGACCCTGCTGCGCTGCGGTCTCTCCAGACTCCTCAGCAGCACATGTGTGAACTAAGGGGGCTTCTTGGAGGGGGCTGTGCCATTTGAGCACTTCATCCTTTTTTTTTTTTTGAATAAAATGAGGCACATGCTAGTTACAGCCAGTTTCCCATCCCCCTCCCTTTCTTTCATTTGTCTGCTTCCTCTTCCCTTTCCTCACCTCACCTTTGATTTCTCCCCATTGTTCTGAGGTCTGTTTGTTTTGAAGGGGTTGGCCTGCTAATAAAAAATCAGGCCAAAGGGGCCCGCTCGGCCTCAGCTGCGCTCCCAGGAGCCCAGGAGAGCGGTTTGCTTTGGAGGTTGTTGAGAATGTCTGGATTAATCACATTCGTTCTAATATTTTCGCTTGTTTCCGATCACCGAAGAGCTCAGAAAGGCTTGAGCTGGGGCAGAGTTTCCCCTAGTTTGTCCTTGGGAGCAAGTCTGTGGAACAGGGTTTATGTAAAAATGTTTTCTGAGTGTAGTTTCGGTAACGGGGCAGGCTGCAAATTCACATCAAGGGAGTGTCATCTTTCAAAACCGCCTCTCGGCAGAAAGGAATGTGAAATTTTAGAGAAATCTGAATATCCTAAGCTCCCATTAAATGAACTCCTTGATTCCAGACTGTGTGGAGTGGAATTCAGGGGCCGTGGGCCGTGAACAATTGACTTCCTCACTGACAGGATGCCTCGGAAAGGTTGGGGGTCCTTTGGGATGAAACTAGTTTGGAGGAATTTCTTTTTGCTTTTCTGTGTTCTTCTGTGCTTTCTTTGGATCCTCCCCCCCTTTTTTGTTGATGTTTTTGTTTCGCTTAGTGTATTGCAGGTGAAAAATTGGACTTTTGTACTGGAGTCAGGCGCATGTCGGTGGAACGAGCCTCACTCTTTCATGGCTGTGCTCACTTGCTCACTTTGACTGTAAGCGCAGTGAGGTTGGCGGCCATGACTTAACCTTTCATCCCTGCCCTTATGTGTAGTCCGTGTCTGGTAAATTACTCTAGGCTATGTGCATCTGCTAAAACTCCGGCTCCATTTTAAGAGGGTAGGACAGGTCCAAGACTCCATCTGCCTTCTTAAAAGACTTTTGGATCTCAAGAAGTCACCATGTGGCCTTTTTCCAGGCAGTCTGACCGACTTGGCTGCCTAGGTCATTCACCTTTCTTCCTAACATCTCGCCTGGGTCCAGGGCTCCATCTTCATTTTTTACACCCATCCCTACCTCTGAACTTGGATGGCTCTTTCTGTCTTAAAAAGCAAACCAAGCTTTTGCTGAGTTTCAGGACAGCTGCCTTTGGACCTCTGAGTTTGGACCTGCCTGGTGCAGGCCATCCGAAACTGAACTTAAGGACATAAATGAGGGCATCTATTTGTCCTACAGATGCTCTTAGCCTCGTCACCTCTGCGGACTTTGAGGTGTCTCGGAAAGGAGACATGGTCCCAGGCCTGGTCACCCAGTGGCCTTGTAACCTTTGCCAAATCATGTGACCATCTCAGAGCTTCAACTTCCTCATCTTTAAAGTGAGTAATAGAGCCAAAGTGAACACGGTCCCTGCATTCTACAGAGTGTCCAGATGTCTTGCTGCGGCAGGATCGAGTTGGAAAACAGTGGGAAAGCTACTGCTTATTGAGTGCCACCTATGTATCAAGACTTTATTAATGTCACCTTCAATCATTCATTGTTTCATTCATGTAGTCTTTTCTTTCTTTTTTCTTTTCTTTTTTTTTAAGAGCTTAGTCTGTGCTAGGCTAGCTGCTAGCAATAAAACAGGTAATAAGACAGATGAAGTTAGTGCTCACAACCTTATACCAGTGCTTTCTATTAAATAAGAAGTTAGTAAAACCCTTAGCACAGTACCTGGCTGTGGAGGGTTAAGTTTTCTATTATTTTGTATACTTGTAGATTAAAGAAGCTAATGTAAATTTTCTACAGTTGGGACAGTGTGAAGATTCAGGGAAATGTGTGAGAATTTCATCCTTCTCTATGAGAATGGCACTGGAAAAGAGGCAATCTTTTCTATGAAAACTGTTCCCTTTGCTATGAAAAAGCCTGCCCAAGCCACACAGGAGGTGTGGCTGGGCCTTAAGAAGCAACGTGTGCTGATGGATCGTTCAATGGGAGGCCCCTGTTCTGGTCCCCAAATGTCTCTCACAGCTTGGGTTGGTACCCATATGCCACGGGCACATCGTTGGCCTGCTTAGCTGGCTGGTTATTTGGCAGGGCGGAAAATTAAATATGCCAGCCAGGCCTCTGGTTAGAAAGCTACAGATGGTTGTGAGCCGAAGAGAATGTGCCTGTCCCCTGTATTGCATGTCTGTTTCTCCAAGGCAGGGCCCGGTTAGAAGACAAAGATAGCCTCAGCTGGTGTGGCTCAGTTGGTCGGGCATCGTCCTGCAAGTCAAAAGATCACCGGTTGGATGGGTTGTGGGTTCAGTCCCCAGTTGGGGCACATATGGAAGGCAGTAGATTGATGTTTCTCTTCCTATCAATGTTTCTCTCCTTCTTCCTCCCTCCCTTCCCCTCTTACTAAAAAAACAAAAACAAAAACAAGACAGAATAAAGTGTCCATTCAATTCTCTCACGGGAGGCATTAGCACCCCACTTTAACAGATGGAGGAGTGGGAACTCAGAGACTTGTTCAACGTCCCATGACCAGTCAGTGGGAGAATAAATATTCAAACTCAGGCCTGTTTGATTGCAGCAGAATCCTGGAGGGGCAATCCAGGTGTCTGAATGCAAGTCAGCCAATATAGCAGACCGTTTGCTATGGGAAATTACCTAGTTTATTCCTTAATATACTGGTAACTTTGAGGTTAATTTGCTTCTAAAATATTGTAAGTCTCCGAACCCAAACTGTCTATTTCTGCGTAATGTATGGTTGCCAAGGACACCAAGATAAGGGCACAGGAGAATAAAATGCTCAGGCTAAGTAGTCAAAGAAGCAGGGTTTGCCTTATCTGAATTAGGTAGTCGTTTCTCTCCCCATGGTTATTTACTACTGAATTTCTTTGTGGGTGGTGTGGCCAATGGGCATTTCCTTTACCAAAAGAATTAGGCTATATTAGACTCCACGTATTCATCAGGGTAAGTTTTAATATAAGGTATAATAATATTTTTTAAAATTTCAAATTCTTTTAATTATAATGTTTATTATGTGTCAGATTAGTTATGTGTCAGACTGGCTTGTGGCCTCCTGACATTGTTGTGACTTCCAAGCAGGACTTTATAAATGGTGATAAAAATCCCCCTAGAACACAGGAACTCCCCCCTTCCTCGGGGCCTTTGCACTAGCAGTTTCCTTTGCCTGGAATGTTCTGCTGGTTCTGTGTAGGGCTGACATTTTCTGGACTTCACCTCCTCATGAGGCCTTTCTTGACCTCTCTACATAAATCAGATTGCTCTGTGATTCCTATCACAGCATCTTGCTGACTGTTCCATAACACTTCAAGACCTGTAATGATTGTATGTTTTGCTTACTTGTTTATTATAGTATTTCACTGAATCTAACATGCCATGGCTAGTACAAAACATTGTTTTATATACCACTAAAAAGGAAAAAATAAAGCTACAAATTAAACCGTGATGTGATGCCTTGATGATAGTCCTGTGTCATGCAGAAATTGGTCACAGCATCCTTTCATTGCTTTGAGATTTCTTTCATCTATTTTAAGAGTGGGCAGTTTCTCCTGCAGTTATTTGCTTGGAAAGTGACGGACAATTCTTTCACATATGCAACAGGAAAACACAACTTCATATATTGTGATTATCTTTCCATAAAGAGTAGTTTGTTACTTTGTAAGAAATTATTGGATGGCAGTCATTTCTCCAGTGACAAATATCAGATTTATGCCTTACCACCATCTCCGTGCATTTTTGCTTACAAATTATAGATTAGCCTTTTGGGAAACACTTTAACTGGCCCTTAAGCTTGACCCGCGTAGTCCTAACAATGCTCATAACTCAGCTGAAGTGATGACAATATGAGCACTTCTGAGCAACCTCACAACATGGCCTCGCCCACAGCATTTATAAGATACATACCAATTGAAAAATATTCTAAATGTGAGAAAATGTGTGTCTGAGACTTAATGAAATGAAATATCTGTTTCCTCTACCGGGAAGCTGAGCCCTCGTCAGTTTTGTCTACGGCCATGCGCCTGGCACCTACACAGTTGTCGGTACACAGAGAGCACTCAATAAATACGCATCAAGCAAATGGAGGAATTAGTACAATCACATATTTGCACATTTTTGTTACCCGTGAAACTGATGTCTTATAGAAATATAATAGCATATAAATAATTCCTGCTATTTTTAGAAACTCCTTTGTTCTGAAATGATTGAATTGCTAGTATCGATTACAAGGACTAAAATTTTGAATGATCAATAAAATAGTAGATGCCTATTGATAGAATTCTCATCGTCATATTTTGAAGAAGTACTTCTGTATCATTCATGTGAGTTTCCAAACACAGATATGCTATCACTGGTAATAGTCACTGGGGTGATTCTTGATGACCAAGCAGTTTAAGTTGGGGAGTACAGGAGGCAGTTGTATCCCTGTAAATGCTGCGACAAAGCACTCAAACGCATGGAGGGTCCTGCTTGTTGAAGAACTGGCAAGCAGTAGCGTGGCTGTCATGCCTTAGAATGGCATGAGAGGCCTCAGGCTGAACCTGAGATGATGGGGAATGAGTTTTCAAGAAGAATATATATATATTTATTGGACATCTATTAGGCTAGCATGTACTTGTTTAATCCTCACACAAGCCCTTGAATGAGATGGTGTTCCTTCATTTTGAAGACGGGGAACTGAGACTCAGAGAGAGTAACCTGCCCCTAGCCAGCTGGTGACTCCTCTAGGATTCGAATCTGAGTCTTCGTGATTCTACGGCCATTGCTTTTCCAACCAGTCCACACTGACTCAGAAAACCTGGGATTTATGGAATATTTAATAGCAGCTGATGCGCATTCAGGAAGAGCTGGGCCAGCACTGGAATTAGAATGGAGAATATGGCGCATCATCCTAAGAGAAGTTGGAGTGTTGAATTCGATGGGATCTATTCTGTCTCAACCACTGGCAGAGAATGATGTTTCCCAGAGAGCACTGAGGGGAACGCGTGATTTGGGTACAGTAACAAGAGGATTCTGATAACATGGCCCAACCATTTCTAGTACATCCTTTTTATTGTACTTCATTTGGCTTGTTTTGTTCTTTGGTCCTTTTAGCAGTTGTCAAGAGTTACCGCACAAGGTCTGCTTTGATATAGCACTGGACATAAATGCACTAGATGCGGTCAATGAAAGAGCACCAGCTACATTTGCACTCAAAGGGGAGGTGGGTGACAACCTGGGAGAAAAGAAAGGCAGGTGCATAGAAGAATGGTGAGAAAAGGTAGCAAGAGTGAAGGGTTATAAAACCCCATGCTTATCTAACCAAGGTCAGGACACATTGAATGGTTCTTCACACATGGGGCTGGACAGGGTGCAAGAAGGAATGGGGAGAAGCAGGTGTTCGAGAAGCCCAGACTCGTGAGAACCTCATCGGAAACAACTTCAACCTTAAGGACTCCCTCAGCCCTCTGAACTGCATTTGGGGATGAATGCAGATTAATGTCAGAGCAAAGTTGATGCACCCAACTGTTCGCATGTTAATGAATTTGTTAACAAAGGGGTTGGGGGTGGGCATATAAGAAAGGCAAAGAGCTAGGAAATGCATTTACTATTTTATGAAAGTCTAAGTGAGAAAGGATCTCCCCACCCCCAATGACCACTGAGGACCTCTGACACCTGTGTTCAGGTTATTGTCATGAAAGGAACTGGGCTGGACTAATTTCTTAGGATATGATCAGCTTAATTTGATGATAGGGTAGCAGTGCCTAGTAGAACCTGAATTTTAAAGTTGCTGGCAAATTGTTCTTTCTGCATCCTGGAATTACAGAGGCAGAAAGTTATTCTCTTTCTCTTGATTTTAGGAGGGCCCATTTCAGTGAATTCTTTTGGTTATCCAAGTAAGGCCAATACCCATACTTTTCGGAAGGTGGGGGGAGCCCTGATTCAAAGAAGTAATTCAAACACGGATATGTCCCATGATCTGCATGCAAGTGAGCAATAATATTCCATTTATAAGCTTAATAATGAGCTAAGTCAAGTCACTTTGGCTTATATTGGTTCCATTTTTTTTTTTTTGAAGAGAGGAAAAAAAGGAAAGGCATGTTTTTCTTTTTTCGTAAGAAAGATAGCTGATAAGAGAAAGAAGCTATTCCAGATAACCTGCCCATTGTAAAAACCAATTTCATTTCTGAGCCTATCCGGGCAGCTGGTGTGTGCCTGGCCCTGCACACCTGTAGCCTGTGCCCTCATCAGGGGTGGGGGCAGAGGGCGCCGGCAAGGCTTGGGAGCCGGGAAACAGAGCCGGCTTTGAGCAGAGCACGATTTGAGCCTGTGTCTCCAGGGAGAACACTAGTGCTTTATTGGAGGGACCTCTCGGCAGTTGGTATCATCTGGAGAAAGAAAACATTGCTGTCCACATGGATTTCGCAGAAGCCACGGGTCTGGATTAAGAATTGTGGGCAGAGCTGACTGGGAATGAAGAGACAATGGGCACGGGTGCCTGGGTGCCCTTTGCGGTGCCTTCTCCTTGACCCCTCCCTTGCCAAAGGGCCCATCCCTTCAGCTGTGGCTGTCCCTGGAACAGCTGGCCGAGTGTCTCCTGTGGAAGCGTGCCCTTCCAGTCGGGGCAGGGGAACTGAAGCCCTTGTGCCCTTCCAAAGCAGCCTGGGTGTGGCTTCTGTTTCTGGGCTCCAGCATAGCTGTGGTTTTACAGATCTGTGAAGGCAGCAAAACAACGCCCTGTCCCCAACCAGCGATGTCATGGGCAGTGCAGCTGCCTTCTTCCAGGATGGCCTCTTGTCTCTTGGGCTAAAGGGAGCCCAGTTTAAGGCACGGGTGCTGGGGGAGGAGTCCCACACAGGCGTTTGTGTGAGACCAGAGCAGGGCAGACAGGTGCTGTAAGGGTCCAAGTGCAGCCTAGACAGGACGGTCCCCATCAGGACAGGGTCGAGGGAGGAAGACTGTGGCCAAGGTGACTGCTATTCCGCTTAAGGAAGTCCCTCCAGGTTGGCCGGGTAAGGAGGAGACTACAAGCAGTTGGATTCCTCTATCACAGGTCCGGGAAGGCCAACCAAGGAGGAAACGGCCATTTCCTGTGAGTTGGGAGCTCGAGGGGCTGCTCGGTGCAGGCTCCCCCAGAGCTGACTGGTGGGTCCAGCCCTGAGAATAAAACCCAGAGTCCCAGGGAACGAAGCGGCGAGCCAACGATGGAGGTGGGGGTTTTGGCCTTGGAATGTTGGTCTGGGTGCGAACTCTGGTTTTAGAGATGGACATTTAGCAACCTGAGCTCGTTCCAAAGGGAGTGACCTAAGAGTGAGGGGGCTGCAAACCATGTCACCTAAGGACCAGTTGAAGGGATATTTAGCCGAAGAAGGCCTGGTGTGGGGCTGGGTCAGGCATGAAGGAAACTCTTGGTACAATGAAGGGAGGAACATTCTAATATCAGCCCATTAGATCATCTGAGCGGCCTTTGTACTCATGAAATGCTTATCTCACCTCAGACGGATCTTGACCCATTGGGCTGATCATCCAACAGCAATAAACTGTTGAGCACCTACTATGTGCTGAGCCCTGTTCTAAATAGTATTTTGTATATTAAATCATTTAATCCCCACAACAACCCTATGAAGCACATCTAACTTTTATTGTTCCACCTTCTAAAGATGAGAAAACCGAGGCTCAAGGATAATATAACTTGCCTGTGGTCCCATGCCTAGTGAGTGGTTGGGCTGGGACCATATGCAGCGGTCAGCACACGGGCCTGTGTGCCTCCTCCCCTGCCCACCTCTAGCCTAGCTCCTGGAGTGCTTTCACAGTGGCCTCCCTGCCCCTTCAGCCCCTGCATATCCATGGGTTGCTGGCCTCTTCTAGTGCTGCCACGTGAGGTTTCAGATGCCCCAGATAAGTGGGGACCTCCGATGCCCAGGATCCAGGGATTTTTATTCTCTTTGCCCCTCCGGTTACCCCAGCTTCCTTGTGACTCACGTTTGGGATCTGATGTGACTGAAGTTAGTAGACCATGTGGGTCCTATTCTTTCTCTAGCTGTGCTTGGTGACCCCAGTGCCACATGAGAACTGGGAGGTCATTTCTTTGTCACCAGGAGAACAACGGGCCTTATAAACCAGAGTACAGCTTGCCCAGCTCTCTGGCACTGAGTCCCTGGGACCACCGGATGTCCAGACGCTTGTTTCTGATGATAATAGTAGACATTTCATTTTAGGGGGACATACTTGAGACCTTCCTCCTCCAGCCTCCAAATTGACAACAGTTCCCCCGCGACAATTCTGACCAGGGTTTAAGGAACACCCCCTAGCTCTCTTATCTGAGAAAGAAAATAAAATCCTTATCCTATCACTTAACAGGCTGTGTGACTCTGGGTGAATTAGTTCACTTTTCTGAGCCTCAGTTCCCTCATCTTTGTCACCGGCCTAGTGGTCTTGTCCTCATTCAATTGTGAGGATTAAAAGAGATTATTATCTGTAATAATTAATTGTCCATACCTCATAGAGTTGTTACAAAGGTATTAGTTAATGTTTATGAAGTGTCTATATTAATGATTTATAATGTTTATATACCTTCTTCAATGGTACCCGGCATATAGGACAGAAGTGTTTGTTTAAAAGAAAAAAGGCCAAGTGAAATGTTCGGCCCCTCATGTGCTCATTAAATGCTTGTCCGATGATTAGGAAAGTTCTAGAAGTTGAGCATTTTTGGGGTGGTGGTAACCATGGCTTATCCATCGTTATGCCTTCAAAGCCCGATATGCTGTTTGGCACTTGGGAACATTCCAACAATTGCTTATTGAATACCTAGTGGATGAATGAACATGCTCTACTCATTTTATACCTTCTCTTTAGTGCTGAAAGTCTTAGTTTTAGAAAATTTACTTCTAATTTTGAAACATTATACTCCAGTGACCACACATTAGTGACTTCGAGCTATCTAGTTTGATATTTGTGACCCCAAAGCAAGAGTGATGGCAGGCTAAATGATAATGGTTTTGCAAAAGGCAGAGAAATTTACATGGAACTGAACACAAAATTTACAAACTCAAGTGCAGTAACTGAGTAATGATGTACCGCAAACCTTTCTTTTCTTTTCTTTTTTTTATGGAACATGTACTTAGCACCTACCGCGTGCCAGGTACCGTTCAGGATGCATAGATGAGCGAGTCAGAAGCCTGTCATCCAGGCACATGCAGTCAGCCCGGAGGGCCGGTGGGTCCTTGTGCCAAAAGGCTGTGGGAGTGCAGAAGCACTGCGGGGCGGGGGCCAGACAGTGCTGCGGGGCTTTCCGGGAGGGAGGGGCTGGTGGGTTTCTGAATGGGAGTGGGACATCAGAGGAACAGCAGAGAGAGAGAATGAGAAGGTGTGGTGCAGTAGCCCCTTCTCGTGATGTTCCAAGAGCTGTATTGTCACCAAGGTCCATGCAAGGTTCCAACTCCCTGGCCTTGGCCTTTAGTTACTTAGCCAGGCCTTAGGTCCAGTCTTGAGCCCCTTCAGTGACAACCTCTCTCTCGGTCCACACGTCCGAAGGATCCCATTAAATTCTAACCTACGTGGGAGTGTGGCTGAGCTGGGATTTTACTGCCACACCCTAACTCCAAGAGACAGAACAGATGTCTGGTTTGTCTTTTCCTTTTTAGGGCTCTCTATCTAAATTCGGGCTACAGAAAATTCCTGAAGGGTAGAGAGCCAGAGTCTCCAAGGTTGCACTGATGTCTGTCCTCAGAAGCACAGTGTTAGAACCAGTTGGATGGATTTAAACTAAGAAAGAAATTTTGGGTGTGTTTACTCTAAAAAATCTTTGTAGGGTAATTTTCTTACGAGGAAAATGGCTTCTGCAGAGAGTTTTAAAAATGGCATTGTTAAGAACTGGTAAATATAGTCGTGGCAATTTAATGTACCCTTCCTTCTTGTGATTAGACCCAATCAGATGTCACATCCCAGTTCAACCAGCACAGATGAAAGTTTCTATAAAAGCTAAAGCTAATTAAGTTCCCTTCTTCCCCCTCCCCACCCCATCACCAACTATGATTTCTTTATTCACTGATGCAGATGTTAAAAAAAATTGGGAATGTCTTTAAATTCTTTGTCATTTGGGAGAAGATCTGTCATCACTAAAGAAATACTAAAGTATAGACTTGAAAAAAATAAAAAACTTAAGGCATAAAAAGTACTAGGAGTGACTTCCAGGTCATGATTACACTGGGACAAGTGGATGCATTTGAACATACAGATACCGAGCTGCCCGTAGTCTTTTCCAAAAGGAGCCTCGCTGTTAAGGTGGGAAGACCAGTTAGGAAGCTACCACAGTGGCCCAGCGGAGAGAGTAAAGGCCCCCTGATGAGGTGCAGCTGTAGACGTATAGGAGCGAGGTCGGCACGAGGCATTCTGTGGTAGAAGCAATGGGACCCAGAGGCTGATAAGTGAGGGGTGAAGGATGGAAAAGCAGAGAAGGCCCTGTACAGCATATCTAACAAGCTTTCTCAATGTCTTTGTGGAAAGATGGGAGAAATGCAGACTGGCTGCCAGAAGGGTTAGGTTGAAGGGTAACTAATTGGACCGATGCACCCAAAGTACTAATGAATGCACTTGAGGGTCCTTAAAGGGAGGCTTCCTGTGTTTTGACTTAGCGTCCAATCCTCAGCTTTGTCTTAGCAATTTTATCCTTGATTTGCATAATACCATGTAGTATACATTCATCAAATTTCTGATGTCAAGAAACAAAATCCAAAATTTCCCAAAGAGAGAGGGAAAGAGAAACTGGAGCAAAAGATAAAATTGAACAGGGCTACACTTGGAACCTAAACCCAACTGCGTCAAAAAAGGACAATGAGCTGTGGCTTTGTAGCAGCCCATGTGGAAAGACTCATGGTTTATTTGATTCTCATTTTCAACAGATATAAATGCTGTACATTCTCTTCTATACCAATACTGATGTGATCGGTGACTGCATTGTCGGAAGCCTGTGTTTTGGCAAAGGGAGGTGACAGTCCTGTTCAATTCTGTGCTGGTTAAGTGACTATGGAGCATCGCAGAGCCTCCAGAGCATGTTCAAAGGAGAGCAAAGACAATGACGAAGGGACTAGAAATAGGCCCCCATCCCAGTATCATCAACCCCACCATCTGCTAGTGCGTGCGTCTCACTCAGCCACACTCAATGACGTAGACATCACCAGAGGAAACTTGCCACAGTTTGCTTGAGGGAGAACTGGTACCCCAAACCTATGCTCTTTCCACTCTTCTTCAATGCCTGAGGGACTGTTGGGGGATCTGGGGACCCCCAAGTTTTGGTTGGATCTACAACTGGTCCCTTGTCCTGTTCCTGAGGTCCAATCACCTTGTCTCTACAATCCTCTCCTGTCCCTGCTCCAGCTGGGTCCTACTTCCGCACCTCTTGTACTGAATCAGACCTCCCCGACCCATGACCACGACACCCACTGCCGTTGAGAAGGGCTGCTGCCTGGAATACCTTATCCAGGCACATCCTGTTTGCCCCAAACATAATTGACCTGGAACACATGTTACTCATCCTTGCTCAGGCCAGGGCTGTGCAGCGATGACAATGCAATCTGTCCCACAGGAAGATAGCCTTGGGGCCGGGGTGGCCAGGGTGGCTTGTGGGCTGGGCACCTAGATCCGGGGCCTTGATGAGAAGTGGAATCTTTCCAGAGAGACCAGAATCTTCTGGGGGGCTTATTAAAACAGCTACTGGGCCGACCCCAGAGTGTCTGGTTCGGTAGGTCCCAGGAAGGACTGCAAATTTGCATTTCTATCAAGTTCCCAGGTGCTGCTGCTCCTGATTGGAGGATCATACTTTGAGAGCCACTTTGGGTCCATGCACCCTCAACGGGGGTGACATTGCCCACAAAGGGCTGAAAACTGATTATTGAGGGGGAACAAAAAATCTTACTCTTTTTGTTATAAAGCAGATAGGCACGCAGTGTGTAAAATAAGGGCTCGACTGAGCAGCAGGAGATGGAATTTGAGAACCACTGGACTAGCGGATGGAGGCCGCCACTGGCGCTCTGGCTGGTTGATCGGAGAATTATTAAAGCCCAGCTGAGAGAAACACACTCTTCCCTGTCCTGTTACCGCCGATTCCTAGTTAATTGTAATCACAGTCAGGATCCATTCTTGTCAATCTTCCAGACCTAGCTAAGCACCTATTGTGTGTAAGGCCTGCAGGGCTCTGGGGAGATAGCTCACTGAGGGCAGGAGGAGCCAGGTTCTGTGGGGCTCGTATCATAGATACAATTTGGGGTCCCCTGTAAGGAAAGAAATATGCACTCATGAGCTCACAATTAGGAAGGGGGCTTTGGGAGGGGCTTGTACAGGCGAGGGGGCTTGAAACCTAAGCTCCATTGGCTTCATGGCAGGTCAGCACAGTAGAGGACCCCAGGCGTGGTGATGGCACTGCATGCAGTGACCGAGCGGAGGGTAGCCAGGCCATGCTGAGCTGCTGCTCGCTCAGCGCGGAGGGGTGGGGTACGCCCGGCACCTGTGATGGAGGCACTCGTGCAGCTGGGACGTGGAGTGGGGAGAGTGTCGCCTGACAAGGAGCCTGGGGAAAGAATCCTGTGGGAGGTACCGTTTGCGTTTGCCGAGAGGCACACCTACGGAGAAGGGGAGGGCTCCTCGGGCTGGGTACCGGGAGATTTACAGAGCAAGGGAAGGAGGAACGAACGAGGACATTTCCACCTGGTGGTTTCCAGGTATTTTCTGGGTATGCACCCCCCTTGATGAGAGCACAGAGATACACTGTTCTCCTCCTGTTGGTCACGGAGACTTACTTGGCGCAAAGGCAGGAGCTGCGTTTCTCAAGGTCTCTAGGCTCGGAGACCCCTTTTCCTTGCCCAGTAGCCGCAGGCTAGCTCCCCATTTCCCCAACCATCCCGAGCATTAGCCGCTGCTGACACACTGTCCCACTGCGGCAGGTGGCAGGGGGTGAGGGTGGGGGTGGGGTGGAGCATCACCTGCCAGGCCTGATAGGGGAGCCATTTGTCATTTGGTCGGTGGCCAATTTGGATTCACAGCCCACTGGCCAGCCCTCCTCCACGGCTCGGCTGCCGTGGAATGAGAGCTGTCTATTATGTCTTCCCTGGTGGCAGCTGTAACGACTGCAGTTTTCCCAATGGACACCTCGGGGGAACCAGTTATTTTTAAAAAGGGCAGTGCATTTATACCTCACCGGCTCCGTCACATCCATCAATCAGGACTTACTTTAATAGGGGGACATTTCTGTAGCAGCACTGGGTTCTCTCCTTAATGCACTTGGCTAGCATTAGTTTAATTTATGCTGAAACGTAATGAAGGTATTCAGGGTTAGTCTTCTCTCAGGAAAGATATGCAAAAATTGATTTCAAACAGTCAATAGTCTTCTGTTTTATGAACAGCGGTCTTGATTTATAGCATTTGACTTTCTTTGTTCACCAGGAAAGCCTGATTTTTTTCCTGTCATACTCTCCCTTTCCCCCGCCTGCCTCGCCTGTTCTTTCCTCCCGCTCTCATTCAGTGAGATTTTTTTCCATGCCAGGTACTTTGTTGGGCACTGGAACCAAGGATGAATAAGACAAGAGGTCCAACTGTAGATGACTACAAGTAAATAGATAGGAGCCAGAGCCTCATCAGGAATTGGTGGGTCCCCTAGGGACAGTTTCTCAGCCTCAGAACTATTGATATTTGGGACCAGATAATTCTCTGCCGGGGGTGGGGGAGGTCTTGTGCACTGCAGGGAGTCGAGCAGCTTCCCTGGCCTCCGCTGACTAGATGCAAGTAGCACCTTCTTCCCCCTTGTGACAACCAAAAATGTCCCCAGACATTCCCAAATGTCCCTGAGGGTGAAGGGGCAAAATCACCCCAGTTGCAGACCACCAAGAACCCTGCCTGAGACTGGACCCCTGGCAGGTCAGAGCTCCTTCTTTGGCTGTGGTCAGAGGCAACTCATTTAATCTCTCAGGCTTTTCTTATTTGCAAAATGAGAGCTGGGGAAAAACTCCTTCTAAATCCTATGAGTCTATGAATGTTTGGATTTGTCTGTTGTAACATATTGGATCATATGCTCTGGAAAGGCAGGGATAGCGTTTATGCTTCACCATCTGCTTAAAGTGCCTAGGACAGAAACCTGTAATCAATCACAAATACTTGCAGATGCCGAGTGTGTAAAAGAAATAGGGCCTGTGATCAAGAGGTTTACATTCTCAGTGGAGAAAGAAGTCTCGAGAGAGCTGCCCTGGTCCCAGACTGCCTTTGTTTGCACACTGGCTCTGCCTCACCCGGGCTGGGTGACTTTTGATAGGCTGCTTATCTTCTCCGAGAGTCAGTTTCCTCATCTGTAAAATGCAGGTGATGATAGTTAGGAGCTCAGGGCTGTTGTGAAGGTTCAATGAGGTAGAACAGCGCCTGGCACTTAGCGAGTGCTCAGTAAGGGTTAGCTGTGGTGGTAGTGAAGATGAGGCTGAATTACCAGCACAAAGTCATGATGGCTCCACGCCCAGCGTGTGACATGCACAGGTGAGTCCTGCCAGTGTTCAGAAGGAGAAATCCCGCAGGGAGAGAAGCAGAACTGTGAGGAGTATCTCAGAAAGTTGCCTGTATTTTGCTTTTGGGGGGGGAAGGAGAGGGAGGAGAGCTTTTGGAGAAGGCCCAGAAGTACTCGGTGAATAACTGGAAGAATAACTGAGTCTTTGATAACCAGACCTTACCTGCTCCGAGTAGTGTAGTGACCTGCCCGAGGCCGCACCTTACGTAAGGATCAGAGCCAGGATTAGCACTCCCGTTTCTTGGCTCTTGTGCTGATCAGCACTGTAGGGGTTCTAGAAAGCAGTATTTCCTAGTGAGGAAGTTCTCAGTGTCCTAAATGTCCAGAGTTAAACCAGATCTTGTACTGAGACCCTTTAGGACAGGACCAGGGGCAGAGGAGGAGAGGGATTAATGCTTACTTTCATATTGTCTATTAAATAGAAAAACCAGGGCTGCTAAGTCGATTGGACAGAGGAGGACATTTAAGCAAGAAGAATAGATCATTTCCAAGCAACAGCCAGCAAGAACTTCAGGCTCCCTGTTTGCATTTAGGTGAAAGGCTAATTATAAATCAGCTCTAACAGATCATTAAAGTGGTCCTGCCAAGCTGGATTTTGCAGCACTTCATTATCTGACTTTGGGTATTGGCAAGCTGAAATGCACACTGGCACTGATTTATACATGTGGGTCGGACCTGAACGCTCAAAGGAGCAGGAGTCCCCAGAAATGTGTGCCACAGCCACTGCTAATAACAACCGAAATAATGCTACCTTACAGAACACTTCATTCTACTGTCATAGACATTGTTGATCTCTGGCAACTCTATTACCCTCATTTTATACAAGTGAAAACTGAGACTGAGTGAGGTTAACTGACATGTCCAAGGGCATGTGGCTATAATCTAGACACCTCCACCTGTGGACTTCATTATGCTCTGCACCCGCTTGAGGTAGCCAGCCTCCGAGAAGACACCAAAGGTCCCCACCTCCTAGTATTCACACCCTTGTGTGGTTCCCTCCCACATGGTACCAGGGTCAGTCCATGTGACCAATAGCATTCAGAAGTGATGGTGTGTCACTACTGGGGTTAAATTGTAAAAGGCTGGGTCTTCTGTCTTTGATTCTCCCCCTCCCTTTCCCTGATCTCTCTCTTGGAGGGGAGATAGCTGCCACATCTTGAGCGGGCCTATGGAGAGACCCCCATGGCAGGGAACTGAAACTTGTCCCGCGGCCAGCAAAGAACGGAGACTGCCCATCACCCTTGTAAGTGATTGCAAGTCCCAGTTGAGCCTTGAGGTGACAGCAACCCCTGCTGACTTGCAACCTTATAAAAGACCCTGACTTAGAACCACCCACCTAAGCTGCTATATCTGACCCGAATTAACTCGAGACAGAAAATGCTTGTTGTTTTAAGATGCCAGATTTGGAGGGAATTTGTTCCATGGAAATAGATTACCGATATACCCTCTGTGCTATGAAGTAAGAGGACCTCCTCCAGAACCCCTCCACATCTCTCAAAACCTCTTCTACCCTGCGTTTTCCCAGGGAACTAAATTTCACTGGGTTAACTGCGGCCATCTTCACAGGTCTCTTATCAGGAAGATGCCCCTGGGAGATGAAGTCACTACTTAAGGAGCATCCTTTTTTATTTTTATAGGGAGCCATTTATATGTGACCATATATTTGTTAAAACTGAGAACCGTCGCACCTAAGGTATACATATTGGGCAAGACTCAAGTATGGGTCCAATACGTACGGAGTCTTTATTGCTTGTCTGTTTTCCTTAGTTCCCCACGATGCTCCAGTTTTGTGGCAAAACTTTTGCAGAATTAGATCAGAGCCGCGCAAAATGACCCACTGGATTTTATAACCCCGGATGCTGACCCAAACAAGCGGACGGTAGGCAGGCTGTGGTGGAGGGCCGGGGCGGGAAGTGGCCGGGAGGGAGGGCCTCCTAGCCTTGCTGTTCATGTGCGTCTCCTAATCATGTGAAGTTTACTTTCCAAAAAAAAAAAAAAAAAAATCTCTTATCAGGTTAGAGGGGCAGCGTGCTTTGGGTCTGAAGAGGATGTGGGATATTGTGGGAGAGGGAGGGGGAAAGGGAAGAAGCCTTAGTATGAGTTTATCGAATCCGTTTTTCCTGCGATGGCAAGAAAGTTCTGAATCATTGGGAGAATGGAAAAGCGTGAGAAACGTTAGGCACCCGAAGGGGAGAAAGGAACTCCGGTGTGATATTGCACATTGCTAAGGGCCCCGCTCTCCTCTTTCGGCCAGCCGTCTGGAGGCACAGGCCTCAGAAAGTCCTCCTAAGGCCTCTGATTGTGGATTTTGATCCTATCCAAAGGATATTTGCATTTGAGAAGGGTAGAAAGCTGTCAACAAAGGAACACAAATAGTGGGCTTGCAGGCACCGAGTGGAGACCAGTGACCTTTGTGAGGCAGAGCAAATTTCAGAGGCTCTCTTAGATTTGGTCTCTCGAACTCTGCCCGCAGCACAACCAACTTGCGGGTTTGGGTGGCCACACTGACAGAGCTGAGTGGCACAGGATTGAGGTCAGGTGTCTCAGTGGGAATTTGGGCTCTTGCAGATTGTGTGTGGTCTTGGGCAAGTAATTTAGCCTCCCTGGATTGTCCTCATCTCTAAAATGGGATGGAATGGAAGTTCCTACCTCATACACTTGAGGGAGGTTTAGAGTGAGATAATGCTGAGCACAGACCTGCCGTATGGTAAGAATAAGTGTTAACTATGACAGCTAATTATATGTTTTATTATAGATATGTAATAGTAGCATTAATTCCAGTAGCATTAGTTAATGACAGTAATACTAGTATATTACAGCTACTTAATAATAGTGTTTAGAAAGTCTCTCTGGTCATGAACGGAGGGCACAGTTTAGGTTTCATCCACATGCCTGGCCTCCCCCCTCTCCCCCTGCTCTTCACAAACAGTAGAGCAGACAGACTGGAGGACCTTGCAAGAACTGAGAGCGAAGTGGGCCCCAGGCCATGTGGGTGAGGGTAGTTGTGCTTCTGGGAGGAAGGGCTGGGGAGCCTTTCTCTGCTGCCAAAATCTGGGTGGTACCTCTGAACTTGGCAGGCACTGTCCCTCCCTGGGGCTGGGAAGGCTGAACAATGGGTGCTCTGTTACTTACTGGGACCATGTCAAGGTATCCAACTCCGTCAGAAATGCAGATACGGAGAGCGGACTCCCAGCTCCAGGTCATGTGTGAAAGTGTGGGCAGAGAGGCCTCCCAGGCTCAGATCTGTTGACACCCCAGAGGGTCACCCTGGAATCATGTGGCAGGCTGCGTTTCTGGCCCATTGAGCCCTTGCTGGGATACAGTCCTGCATCGCCCCATCCCTCTGATGACAATCTGTGTGCTCAGTCCCAGGGTGAGGGGAAAGGACAGTGCTATGTGTCCCTGGCCAGGCAACCACAGGCTCCCATTAAAGCCTGGATCTCTGATTCTTGACCTAGAAGTCGAGCCACACAGTGAATGATGGGACAAAGGGGGCACGACTGTGGAGCTGTTACTGCCCAATGCCTGGTTATAGAACCGTAACCAGTATTTAGCAGAGATACCACTTAGGAACCACCGAGAATTGACTCACTGGTGCAATGGGTTGGGGCAGGGGGTAGGGAGGAACAGGCTAAATTAACCCTCGCACATCTTATTTTCCAGGTAGTCTGCAAGGTACTTCGTATTAATTTTGTCTCTTAAACTTCATAGCCAAGATAGCAGTATAATTACTCCCACTTGACAGGCCAGGAAACAGGCTCAGATAAGTTGAGTGACTTGCCCAAGATGACATAGCTGGTAGGGAGCAGAGTCAGGGTAGGGACCTGTGGCTGTCTCGCTCAAATCCCCATGCTCCAACCACTTTATGGCAGTGCCAGGCTGCACTAAGCCACCATTGTTTCTCCCTTGTGTTTGGAGGAAGGGCACTGTCATCTCTTGAAATTCCAGCTGCTAAGCTTCCAGCTTTGGGGCTTTCTTGGGCTGTGCAGACAGGATGTCTGTCCTCTTGTGGCCATGATGTCAGGAGCAAAGGACTGGGTGGCCCTCCCTTCCAACAGGGCTCCCATTACCATTTCTTAAAGGGTGCTTTTGTTCCTTCACCTTCAGATTTTAGGGGATAAATTTGAGAATGACTTCAGGGCTGCAACTTAGAAATCCAATCCCCTGTGAACTCTGTTCCTTCCCAGCTATTTAACCGGATCACTCTTTCCTTAGCAGGTGAGCTGCGGTCGGACTTCCACCTGGGTGTAATTATAATCCTCTACACTTCCCAACTCCGGGTGCTCCGAGACCTGAAGTTTTTGCAAGTGCCTTTCCCCTCCCTAATAACTGGTTGGCAGCCATTCATCAGAGCCGGAAGCGACCAGGTACCACTTTGCCTTCCTTTCTCTGTTGCTTTGGAGACAAATCAGGGGCACCACCCACTCCTGGCCCTGGGTTCAGAGAGTTGGAGATTAGGATGGCAGAAAATATTTCTTCATTGTTCATTGTTGTGTTTTAATTTATATTCATCTGGAGAGTGGCAGATTAGAGGTTGTGAAGCTATTAGGGAAGAATAGCTTCTAAAAATGCAAGTGTTCCTAGCATGATGGGCCAGATTTGGAAAAAGAATATCTTGCATTTTCTCCAGAGGTGAGAAGACAACAGAGTAATTATCCAATGAACGGTGCCGGCTCTTGGAGCAGTAGCAGTGCCAAATATCCACGATGCCTATCCACCCACTCAGCTACAAAGGGGCATTTGAGAGGCCTGTAAACAATATTTCCAGATTAGCCAGAGGGGATATGCTGTTTCAGGAAATAAACAGCATCAACATTCTTTCTTTCCTGGCAGAAACTCTAGTTATCTTGGTGGAGGTGACCCGGGCATTTGCGGGCACCAGGCTAGTGAAGTGGGCCGAGTGTGGTTGGGGCTCGTGCACAGCTCCGACAGGCCTCGCTCCCCTGGCAGCTCTCCTGTGCGTTACCCTGGGCCTGCCACCTCCCCAGCCCGCCCATATGAAGTCCTGACGCCATCACTGAGTGGGGCCATTAGCCTGGTTCCTAAGTTCTCCGAAGCTCACCTTCCCATTTAAAAAATGTATGGGCAGTAATCCCTATTTTGCATATTGGTTTGGGGTAATAAAAAGAAGAATTACAAATGGCAAGGTCCCAATGAATATAATTTTTTTTCATAATATGAGTAAGTAGGTCACAGCTGGCAAAGCTATTTAATAGGGTGATTGAATGAATCACAAGCAGTTGAATTTCAGGCCACAGGAAAGATATTTTTGGGCAGGTGACACTTACTAGTGTCCTTCAAATTGTCTGGAGATGACTCTCCCTTAAACTTATTTGTAGGGTCAACTCTGTACTGTCACGAAGCAGAAGAGGGCCAAGGGGGCCACAGTTATTGTTTTTATAGTTTATAGTGCACTTTCAAATGCACACTCAGCTTTATCAAGCAGCCATCAAGGCCACACACATTTTGCAAAAGACCAGAAGTCACAATTAAGGTCCTTTCTCAAGAGGTTGAACTTAGGCTCCTGAATTCTGTTTTCTTCCCCCGGCAAGATTTAATTGGGGAATTCATCTCTAGGTTGACAGAAGATACCCGGGTGTGGCCTATACAGAGGGGGTTCCCTGGTATTGTCAAAAGGAGTTATTAAGGGGACGAGCCTTGCTCATCTATATTCACTGGATAGTGAAAAGCCAAAAACAAACAAATAAACAAACAAACAAACAAACAAACAAAAAAACCCCTTCAGGATTTTTTTTCTTCCTTCCTTCTTTCCTTCCTTCCTTCCTTCCTTTCTTCCTTCCTTCCTTCCTTCCTTCCTTCCTTCCTTCCTTTCTTCTTTCTTTCATCCTCACCCAAGGATATGTTTATTGATTTGAGAGAGAGAGGGAGAGATGTGAGAGAGAAACAGTGATTGGTTGCCCCCACTCCCACCCCATATAAGCCCTGATGGGGACTGAACCTGCAATTTACATGTATGTCCTGACCGGAGATGGAACCCACAACCTTTTGGTGTATGGGGCGATGCTCCAACCACCTGAACCACCTGGTCAGGGCTGAGGATTTCTTTAGTCCTAGAACTTTTCCCTCTTCCAGGACCTGGTCCCTTTGTGCTGAAGGCCCCAGGTCTGGGCTCCACTTTGCCATATTTCAGAGGTTAGGACAGGTTGGAGAGGCAGCCCCTGATGATTCCAGGAAGAGAGCAGAAAACAATGGAACTTGGAATCTTTTCCTTCCAAGGATCCTACCCAAAAACAAGACATTCTTACAGGTTGCTGAGATAGGACAGATACGATAGACACTTTTCTAAACATCTAGCACAGTACCCAGCATCTAAACAGGATTTGATAAATAGCTGTTGGATGCATGACAGAGATGTGGGAACCGAGGCGTAGGGGCAGCTACATGTAATTCAGTGGCCAATCCAACTGCGGGCACTGGTCTCTGAGAACCATCCAATTCCTGAGTTAGGAGGAGCCTTAGGAATCAAGTAGCCTAACTTCCTTAGTGCCCTGATGAGGAAACTGATGACCAGAGTTTCGAACAACTTTCCCCAGGCCACAGCGCTACTTGGGGGCAGAGCTTGGCCTTCCTGATCTCTCAGTCTCCCTGCCACCCCTCACAGTGCTCCTGGGAACAGGACTTCACGATGTATCCATGGCAGACACAAGAGTACCCTAAACCCCACAAGTACCTCAGCTGAATTCCCTAAAAATAGCTCTTGTGAGAAACTTAATGTGTTAGAGGCACTGGGGCAGTGGTGGGGGGAAGAAAATCCTGTTAAATCTGCTAATTGCCCATGGATTTCAGTCCCAGCTCCTGTGAATGATTGCAAATGCTATGGAAATGCGATAACTAGCCTGTTTGGGCCACACTGCTCTGGAGCAAGAACCATCGGGTAGGAAAAAATAGGACTGATAACCAAGAAATGAAAATACAGTCAGTTTTAAATGACAAATCACCTGGAAGCTATTTATTAAGGGACCGTCTTTTGTGGCAGGATCATGGTGGAATGACCAGATTGACTCTACAGTTTTTTTTTCACTTTTAAAAGTTTAAGTGCCAAAAAAAAAAAAAAAGCAATACTATGACCTAAAAGCAATAGCTCCTTCTTATTGAGCACTTCCTGTATGTCCCAGGCACTCTGCAAAGTGTTGTGCACACATTCTTTTCATTTTATCCTCACACCAAGCATGTGAGGTGCGGCTGTTATTACCCTCAGCCCCATTTACACAAGATGGAAATTGAAGTTCTGCAGGTTAAGTCATTTATAGATTTAAGGTCACTTAACCACTGGGGCTCAAATGAAAACGTGCAGTCGAAACACCCGTGAAAATCGCTTCATCACTCATAAAGTATGAGGTTCATCGGATTTTCCCCAGTTGATCATCAGATGAAGGCGTTTCCTTAAGTTCTGGGGCCAGGTTGTGAAACGTGTAAGTGTCTCTGTCTGTTAGCATCATACCCAGAGCAGCAAGGTTCTCACAGCACTAGGGAGACACAGGAGGAAAGCGCACCCCATCTCCCAGTTCACACCCACCGTGCTCACCCAGTGGCCTGGCTAGTGAAACCATCCCCGGGTTACTGCCTATTGTTAGCTCCCTCTCTCATGTTGCTCACTGGTGGTTTGTTTTCCAAGCACCTATAGTCGAATTCTTTCAAGTTAAATGCATCTGGGAATGCATCTGGGGTTCCACTAAATATAACCCAAGCTTCCAGCTGAAAAATGAAACAAACACATGAAAAACAAAACCAGTTCTTTGGCTTCTGTGGGCCAGGGTTCCGTCTTTCTCATGTCACAAATTTTGCTTCTTAACTGTCGGGGGGTAGGATCCATCCTCTACCCCACTCACTATGAGCCGGAGCTCATACTATACCTTCATTCCATGGTACTGACGGCACACAATGCCTGGGTATCACACAATGCCCACATATGGGGATGCAGAAGGCACGAAACCTTATCTTGCAGAGTCACATCTACTTTAGAGAAGAGGACAGAGGAGAGAACCAGTGAATGAATACAAGACATTTTGGACAGTTGCTGGGCTTGCAGTAAGTTGAGGCAATCCAGGTGCCTAACTAGTCCTGGTTTACACGGGCCTGCCTGACTTAGCAACCCCAGCCACCATGGCAGGAGGGTGGAGAGGGAGGAGGGAAGCAGCTCAGGGGGTGGCTGAAAAGTAGTCAGGGACCCTGTCATTCAGCACCCTTCCTACAGGCCAAGGGTTGTCGTGTGGCTGGTTCTCCAGGAATAATAGGAATCTATCAAAGAGTGTGGGGAGGGGAATGACAGCATCAGCTTTGCATCATCCAGTGATGACTCCAGCTGCTGGTGCGTAGAATGGACTGGAGCAGGGCAAGGGTGGAAGCCAGGGGGCCAATGCGGAGGCAGCAGCCAGAAGAGGGTGCGTAAACACTTGGGTGGGGCAGGAGAGGATAAAACTGGAATAAAGGAGACAACCTCCATCCCTCTGCCCGGCTCCTCCCCTCTCTCTCTTTTATGTGCTTGGACAGGTCCTGCTTTTTGGGTCAGTCTCACCTGGAGCATCTTCCACCTCTGCTCAGGCTGGGTACCGGGTGACCGGCTGTTTCAGTTTGCTAGGACTGAGGTGTTTCCTGGTGTGTGTGACTTTCGGTACTCAATCAGTCCACAGAATACTTCTCACTCCTTCCCCTCTGGGAACTTTGACTTGAAATCCACTTCCTCCCTGTTAGCCCAGGTAACTCCTATTCATCAGTCAGGTTTTAGTGTAAACGTCACTTCCTTACTGTGCTCTGTAGCATTCTCAGTGTAGCCCATTTGCATCTGATTTTATTCAAGTACCTTTGAATGAGGGGGAGAAGGTGTTTTGAGGGGTAGAAACATGAGCTCAGAAGCCAGAGTGCCTGGGGTCAGCACCTGGCAGCGACCGGGACTCATCGCGTGACCTTGGGCACGCTGTGTCTCCAGATTACCCGTCGGTACATAGGGATGATAATAGCATCCATCTCAGTGAGCTGTGAGGCTTAAGCCCTTACAAGCACCGTGCTTGGCCCATAGTAAGTGACACATAAGCATTTATTACGTAAGTGAAATGAATCGTCCCTGAGCATTTTGCTCACACCGTAGGAGTAGCATCTATTAGGTTGCAATTTGTCAGATGTACTCGTCTCCTCTTCCCCTTGATCATAAATTCCTTCTGAGGGAAAGGACTATGACTTGCATGTCTTTGTAGGTGGGTACCCAGTGAATTAGCAACAAACAGAGCTGGAAAAGAATAACATGAGATGAAGGAGGGTTGAAATGTCAGGGACAGAACCGGATCCTCGAAGCAGGCCCACATGCTTAACTGCTGGTGCCCACAGAACTTTTCTCAAGCAGCTCTGTCCCCAAGAAGGAAGCCATGGGGGACATAAATTTTAAAACAGACAATAAGATTCAAGGAGTGAGCTCTAATGCCTGGGAATGTCACTTAAAAATGCACCTTTTAAGTATGGAGGGCATTAAGATATTTGATTAACAGATCAATCCCCCAGAGAACAAATTAGAAAATATTCAGTTTTCTTGGTTTTATGGCAATTTTTGAAGAGCTATTAAATTATCAATATTAAGGAGGGAAAAAAAAGAGGAGTCATTAAAAAAAAAAGATTTAGGGCAACTTTCTAAGAGATGTTTTTATTCAATGAGTGTGGTATTCTCGGAGGCAGCTAGCTCTGCTCTTTCACTCCCCAAATTTACTTAAAAAATAGATGGCAAACCATATTTCTGCTTTATACCTGTAGTTTATTTTTGGGAGTGGAGTATGAATGCTGAATGGTGATACGGCAGTGAGAGAAACACAGGAGGGGACAACAGGGCCCCCTCCCACCCTACCCACATCTCTGCTGGTGTGCGGGGTGTGTGTGTGTGGTGTGTTTCTGGGAAACTTCTGCCAAGTACAAAGTTCTCTTCTGTCTTCAGGACCCTAGGAGTCTCTCCGTACTGCAGTGCCAGTGTGTCAATTGCTCACTTGTCCAGTCTCAGCTCAGAGTCCCCTGCAGTTGGAAGGAATCGTAGACTGACTTTCCCCAACTACCGCTTTGTGTTCTACTAGACTTGTTACCAGTGATCACTTCTTAACCTTTAGTAACCTGGGGGGAGCGTTATAACCGAAGCTCTAGATTTGCAATTTATTTCAGTAATGATAAAAATGAATTAAAGGTAATTTAAAACATTTGCTCCCTTTTTGAAGGATTTAGTTAGCTTTGAGGCACTTAGTAAACGCATGTTCTATACCCACATCATTTTGTAAGTCGGGTCACCATAGTTTAGGTTGGGACTCACACTTACCTCCTAGAGACTCACCCACCTACCATCCCCTGGAGCCAAGAGCTTCCCTAACACATCCCTGATGAGAGATTATAAAGCTGTCCAGGGCCTGAGAAATCATCCATCCAATCTACGCAAAACTCCAATGAGAAGGAGATCACTTAAGGAGGCCCAGTTTTTGGTGGAATAAGGTCTCACAGAGAGGTTTCCTGATTTGTAACCCTGAGCCCTTTCCGAAGTCCCAAACCAGGGCGGAAGGCCTGGTGTTGACCATTAACGTAACGCCCACCACAAAGTTTTCCATTTGCTGTGGATGTTTACCACAGACTGTTGCCTCAGAAACATGTGATGTACTTATCGGGGGTTGGAGGGGATGTCCAGGGGCCCTGTGGTCTCTGGCTGCCTGCAGGAACCCTGCTCAGAGTGGACGGGCCCAAGCAGGGGAGGGAAGTGGGTCCAGAGCTCTGGTGCCACAGCTGCTCCACGCAGCTGCTATGTGACCCTCTGCTTTTCCTGAACTGTTTCTTACCGTGACAGCCTAAGAGGTAGGTACTACTTGTCTGTTTTATAGATGAAGCAATGAGGCCCAGAGACAGTAGGTAACTTATTGAAGACTGAGGTCTGAGCGACTGCAAAGCCTGAGGAAGTTCTTCCTATGATCCCACACAAGGACACAAGCCTGTCCAAATGCTGACCTGACTGTGTGGGGAAGAGAGGGACAGAGCATTGGCTGGAGAGGTGAGATGAGGCTGATGGAAACTTTTCCCCAGTTTACTTAATTATGATTATTTTTAAAGAGCATAACTGCAGTGTACAGACTACCCCTAAAGGAGGGCAGGAGAAAGGACTCCTGTTAGTTGCGTTGGTGGCAGACATCGGGAGGCTGGGGGCTGGTCTGGGAGGGACACTTTTTACCATACCATTTTGTATCTTTTATAAGTTTGTACAGGTGAGTGCATTTCCTTGTTAAAAATAAATAAAATTCAAAAAAGGAAAAGAAGAGAAACATAATGTATGTACTTGCTAGAGAATTTTGTCTGTACAAATGGAAATACAAGGCACAGTGGTAAGTCTCCTCCTGCTTCCGGCCCCCAGGCCATCCTGTCCCCTCCTCCACTGTCAGCCGTCGCTACTATTTTAGAGACACTTTCTGCACATACAAGCACACATAAGCACATGTCCTCTTTTTTGACATAAGTTAGATTAGGCCATACACATGGGTGGCATCTTGATTTTTCACCTAATATATCTCGAAGGTTATTGCCCATCTGTACATACAGGTCTACCACTCATTTTTAAGGCCACGTAGTGTTCTTCTGTGTGCATGTCCCATGGTTTATTTATCCAGTACCCTGTTACTAGACATTTAAATTATTTCTAGTCTTTGCTACTATAGGTAATCCAACAATGAGTATTCTTAATCTGTCTTTTCATACACGTGCAGGTCAATCTGTAAGATAAATATTTAGAAGTGCGATTGTTGGCTCAAAGGATATTGGCGTGTCTTTAATTTTTAAAAATTTTATGTAGAGTTTAAAATTTGAGAGGTATTGCCATACTGTCTCCCTTCCACCCCAAGGTTCCTCAAAAATGGGAAGGGTTTTTGCAAGGTGGAGCAAACATTCCATGAAAGAGAAGCCTTTAGAGACAGAGTGTGTTTAGCTGAGAGCTATAAGGATTGGTGCTGGGGCCTCTCCAGGGTGGGGCCGAGAGACCCGTGGGCATTCCTCCCTCTGCACAGGGTCTTGGCTTCCTCTGTGTCAATCTGTGCATATTTTGGGAGCATCCATGATGTGCCATGCACTTCACCAGGAGGCGTAGGGATCCCAGGAACCAAAGGCTCTGGACCTGTGCTCAAAAAGCTTCTGGGAAGCTAAGAAATTCTTTCTGAGATGAGAGGCAATAATACGAGGTCACAAGCCTGGGTTCTAAGTGGGGCTTATGGACAACAAAGGAGTTGTTGTTGGGGAAGTCAGATTACTTTTAGCTGGCGTGGTCTTGGGAAGACTTTTCAAAGGAGGCAGAATTTGGTGCTGGCCTGGAAGGATAGGTAAGAATTTGCTGGGCCAAGAGGAAGAAAGTGGGTGTTGAGGTGGGGGGATAGGTTCTTAGTTTTTAAGCAACAATGAATTTGTGCCGCCCACATGCCAGATACTGTGTGAGACACTCATTCACTCATTTGGTTAAGCAACACACCCTACATCCCTACTATGGGCCAGGCACCGTCCTAGAAAACTTGGAACGTAGGTTCTAGGCAATTTCATGTGTGTGCCTCATTTTAAAGATAAACAAGCTGAGGCCCATGGAGGTAAATGACTCGCCCAAGGTCACCCAGCTAGTGAACGGCCAAGCCGGGAATTTAACTTCGGTCTTCTGATCCTAATTGTGCTGCTTTCCCTTACTAACTGCTGGAGGGCAAAGGTACACAAGGAGAAACACAGAAAGCACATTTGGAAGTCAAAATATAGGTCATTCTGTGAAAGGCAAATTGGGTACCAGACCGGAGGCCCATTGCGGTTGCCTGAGCCTCATACCCTTGTAACAAAACAATTCTGTGAAAAAAGATGACATTTCTGTAGTCTGAAATTTCACGCATCATGCAATTGGTATTTATTTTTTCCCGCAAATTACAATCTGTGTTGACATTATTAAGGAAATCACATGGACCCAGCAGAAAATGAAGAATTCAATTGATTATTTTTATTGCTGTAAAAGTCCTTTGTAGGCGGGCTGGGCAGAGACCCAATTTCATTTGCTTAGAATATTGCAAACGCGGCTAATTGCCTATCTTTAGTGAAGGATGGAGACAAAGGGACAATCAAAGGTATTTATTAGAAATTCTGTTTGGAAAAATAAGCTTCACATTTCGGTGGCCTTCATGTCAGTGCTGAACACCAACACTCCGTATGGTAATGAACGGCAGTCATGACCTCACCTTTCCTACTGTTTGCACAGTTGTTTCCAGCATTGTCTCTAAAGTACCATTGACTTGATTGTTTGGGGGGCTGATTTCTTTTTTCTGCAGAGGTTGAACTATTAGCGGATTGCCATTCAATTCAATTGAGTAGTTATGACAGTTGGAATAACTACATTGCATCTTAATGTGTGTGTCTCATGCATAAATCACATTGTTTGCCAAGCGATAATGAGCACAGAAGCTGCTGGGAGACTGAAAATCAGTTCTCCATAGACAACTGGGTCTTATAGGTTGGAAAGGAGGAATTTGTGGGACATCTGAGAGAGCAATGGGCCTTTGCTTCGACTCTAGGGCCAGAACCCATGAGATGGTGGGCCACATGGTTGGTGCTTAATGATTCTTTATTGACATGGCATCTTTTTAATGTTTATAAAAGTTGTCTTAACTCTCTAATCTGATGTACATTTTCTCATTTACTTATTCATTCATTTATACCTGAGAGCTCAGTGCTGTTGGAGGTATGAAGAATCATGCATGGTCTTTGCCCACTGAATTATAACCCTGTAAAGATTACGAATGAGTGCACGGTAATTCTAGTCGTGCAAGGTGGGAAGTGGTCTGGGCATGAAAACAATGTCCTTGGGAGAGGTAACGTGCCACGGACTTAGATCCAGGCACTGAGTTCAGCTCTTGACTCCTACACTTACCAACTATGTGAACTTGGGCAATTTGCACAACCCCCCTAAGTCCTAGTTTTCTCATCTGGGAGATGGGAGTAACTCACAGTTATGCCTACACGATGGAGTTGTTAGAGCAGTAAATGAATGAGAGTTTGTAAAGTGCCTGGCACTCAGCTTAAGAAAATCAAATTGTAATAATAATAATTGTCATTATTGTTTCTTCTTGGAGTTCAGTAATTACTTCTAGCTTGGAGTCAGGGCAGGTGGTAGTGGAAGTTATCAGAGATGGTTTTAGGATGGGCCAAGCTTGGGTACTCTGAGCTGTTGGGAGGAGGTGGACCTTCAGGGGCAGGACCTGAAAGCTAGCATGTGGGCAGGAAGGAATAGGGTGGGTACAGGGTGCGTGTTCCTCTGATTGGAGTGAGGGGAGGTGAGATGAAACCGGTAAGGCAGGTGGATCAGATCTTGGAGGGACATGTGGGTCCCCACAGACTGTCATGTGGCTCAAATTGTCTTGAAGAATCAGGACAGTCCTCACAGGTCAAGGGGAATTGACACGGTGAAAATCCATTGTGTGATCCAGGCCTGGGTCCCCTGGAGATCAAGTATTTTATCATAAAAAAAAAAAATTTGACCACTACATGACTAGGCAGTTCCCTAAATTGAAGCTAGCGGAGATCCCAGGCATTTTCTAACGTTCATATTATCCACCTTTAAAACTCTGTGGGAGCTTCCAACAGGGACAGTCAGGGTGAATGGAGGCACATCTTCTATAGGCTTCAAGGGAGAAGCATTAGCAGTAATATATGAATCTTTTAATTTTCCTTTGGCTGGAGTTTTGTGCCCCTTAAGATGACATAATGAATACTTTCCCCCAAATTATTAGATTTCAAAAGCCCTTTGGCCTATAAGATGCTTGCAAGCCCCACCACACCTTGCCTCTCTCAGCCCTTCCCAGTCCGGTCCCCAGGAGCTCAGCCCATTGTGGACGAGCCATGGGGCTCTCTCACCCCTGCTTCCTTATTTCACTTCTTTATTCGGCTACAACAAGGCTCAGGGAGCCTCAGAAGCACCTTACTCCACCCCAAAATATATCTTGGCAGAGAAAATCAAGGTGGATTTTTTTTTTAAGAAAAAAAAATATTTTTAAAAAGATGGCTGAACCCCTTTCTCCCTGGAAGAAACTCTATAGCCAACCTGCTGACTTCATCACCCAATGCCTGTGGACCACTATTGAAGGGAAGATATCTTTGAATGGAAAATGTGAAGGACCCTGGGGTTAGGGGTGGGGCTCCCATTCAGAGCTCGGAAAACACAGCCTGACTGGGAACCCAGCGTGATGCCACCGTGGTGTAGGACCGATTGTTCTGAGACAACGCTGACCGTGATTGGTGTGGGTTGAATTCGAATGAGCCCAATTGTTGTTGGTGCGCAGGAAGGGCCCTGGTCCTAGTTCAGTTCAACAGAAACGGAAAGGCTATGGAGTTCCAGGCCAAATGAATTCTCTCTGAGCCAACTGCTAACAGACAGCATTTGAGGAACATTTTCACATCCCCAAATGGGGGGATACACACCATCCGCCTGATTCTGACCGCAGCCCTGTGAGGAAGAACGTCTCAGCCTTGTTTCATAGGTGAAAACACTGAGGCTTAGAGAGGCTAAATGTCTTGTCTAAGATGTCACACAGCTAGCACCTGGCAGGACTGGGACTTCTCCACAGCACCACGGGCACTGTGCCACTGTCATCTGGTATGCAGCCAAAAGAAGGAGACCCACACCGGCTGAGGGACTGACCCCTGTGTCTTAGCTCTTGTGATCACGACAGCTGTTTGGATCTCAGTTTACCAAGCTGTGTGAGGGAGGAGACTGACTCCAATTTGCATTATGATGCCAGCCCAGAAGGAAGGTACAATTGCTCAGCACACAGAAGAAATCGAGAGGAACTCGTCTATATTGCTTCCTATAAATTGTGTCCCTTGGAGGATGGTACGTAAAATGTGATGTTAGAGTAAGTGGAACAGAAAAGGAAGCCTCCCAGCACCACGTGTTTCTCCTGGAGATTTCATTAGGCTCTGTCCTGAAGGAACCTGGTTTACTTTCTTCCCCAGTGTGCTCTGGGGACCAGCGGGCACTCTGCTACACTGGAGACATGGAGAACCTGGACGCCAGAGTGGATGACCTGAGCTGGAAACCCAAGGCCATTACCTCTGTGCTGATCACTTAGCGTACCTGAGACTCAATATTGTCACTCGTCAAATGGGGACAAATAAGTATACTCTCTTCCCAGGTTTGTTGTGAGAAGTGAGACAATGGCTGGAATGGGCTTGGCAAGCTGCCTGGCATAAGAAGTACCCCCTAAGTGATCTGTCACTTTTATCGCTAACATTCGTTCCATGCTTACCCTGTGTCAGGCACTGCACTGATCACTTCATATAAATTAACTCACTCAATCCTTTCAAATAACATAATGCAGGTAAAGAGCTTCACACGGTTCCTGGAGCACAGAAAGTGCTCAGAGTGGTACCTGTTGTTAAATAATGTCTTGCACAGTTAAACCCACCCAGGCCTGGGCCTTGTCCTGGGCTGTTGCTTCCCTGGGGACCAAATGCCAGGGCTTAGCCCATGTGGTTATTCCATGTCTCCCTTTGGTGGAAATCCATTCATTGCTTGAGGCCCGACACAGAAGCCACCTCCTCATAGTTCACTTGTTTACTGGTGGAGACAGATGTGTGAACCAGTAGCTACAGTGTGGTTTCAGGAGTGCCTCAACGGAGTGTGAGCTATGGTCGCAGGACCAAGATGGGGACTAGTACCTCTGATTTGAGAGCAGGAGGGTCAGGGAAGGTATGAGGGCGAGAAGATACTTGAGTTGGGTCTTGAAGGAAGGACAGGAGTGTGGTGGGCAGAGGAGGGGAAGGAGGGCATATTCAGGAAGCCGTAGGCCATGGGAGACGGCCAGCAAGCAGCAGGGGCAGACGGTATGGGACCTTGGTGGCCAGGCTCCGTTGCATTTTCTCTGAAGTCCATGAAGAGCTGTTGACAGATGTTAAGCTGGGAGGATGCATGATTAAATCCATCCCTTTGAAAGATCACTAGGATTGCAGGGTGAAGGCTGGAAGGGAGATGGTGATCAGCTAAGGGCCTAGAGCAGGCACGCAGGGAAAAAGTGGTAAGGGTGTGAAGAGGACAGCAGCAATGGGGGTGTCGGGGGTGGTGGTGGTGAGGGGCATGCAGAGTGAGGGTTAACTGGACTTAGCGATTGGCCCATGAGGTGGGCGGGGGAGAGGGAGAAATCCCCGGTGACTTCCAGTGCTCTGACTCGGGGAAGGCCTAAGAAGGGAAAGGCTGAGAAGGCGCCAATGGAGGCGACCTTTGAGAAATCATTAGTTTGCTCAGTCAGAGCAGTTGGGTAGATGGAGATGGGCATCCCTCTGCTTTGTCCGCTGGGCTGAGGCTCTGAGTCCATGGAAGCATTCCCTCACATTTGTGGGTGTGGCCAGGAGACTCACCGGCCAGCTCTGGCTGTCCCAGCCCCCTCATGGCCATGCCCCATGAGGGGATGACAGCTGTGTGCTTAGAGGAGATTGGGGGGATCTGCGGGTGTTTATCGTGAGTGGAGGGGACTGAGAGGGACCAAGAAAGCTGTCACCCTCTCAGTGACCCTTCACACCTTCATAGAGGAGGCTATCTTCTTCATTCCCGAAGGCCAAACTCTGATATGCGAGTGACAGTCAAAGGGGCTAGACCTGGGCTCAATGCGCAGCAGACTTTGTTTTCTCTGCTACAAAATGGTGACACATTATCCACATCAAGGTTGGAGGCAGGTGGAATGAGAAATGCATGTAAAGCTCCCTTTATTGTTCCCTAATGGTCAAGATGCCCCTTCACCTAAGGTCCCATGCTCCCCTGCCCCCAAAGCCTGGAACTTTCAGCAGAGGAAGGACAGGTGCTTCATGACTGATGTAGAAAGACTTGGATTGGGGGGGCTTAGATACTGACTTCCCGCTCCAAGAGCACACCATTCCTGGGTTAGAAGGCGGTCCTAGGGTTGTCACCACGTTTTGGTTGCCAATGAGTCATTGATAAAAAAGATGGGATCCTATGATCCTACTTACACATGGAATCTAAAGAGCAAAATAGATGAACATCGAAACAGAAACACACTCAGGAATATGGAGGTTAGACGGGTGGCTGCCAGATGGGAGTGTGGTGAGGCGACTGGGTGACAAAGATGAGGGGATTGAGAAGTACGGACTGGTAGTTACAAAATATTCATGGGGATGTCAAGTACAGCATAGGGAACGTAGTCAATAATATTGTAATGACTATGTGTGGTGCCAGGTGGGTACTCGAAATATTGGCGGGATCACTTTGGAAAGTATATGATTGTCTGTCTACTAACCGTGCACCTGAAACTAATATAAAATAATATTGAATGTCAACTGTAATTGGAAAAAAAAAGTGTGCTTCAACACAAGATAAAGGATGTACAACTGCTGTAGTCCACCAGGAAAATGGGTGACTGGCCCTGAGTAGTTTGGACAGGTGGGATGGTCAGGACGCGAAAGCAGCTTGGTACATTGGAATGGGCAAGAGATTCAGGGTTAGGGAACCTAGGATGGAGTCCTGCCTTTGTCCCTTACCAGCTCTGTGACTTTGGACGGGTCACCTCACCTCTAAGACTCACAGCCCTCTTTATCCGTGTTTAATGGATCGCAGGAGGTGACATACGCAAAGCCCTTTACTGTGCCTGGCCTATAGCGAGTACACAGGAAATTTTAGCTAAATCTGTAGCTGAACGAGCCACAATGGGAGAAAAATATTAACTGGAACAGTTTCTTCTCCTCCTACCTCTTGGCTGCTGTCCCCTGGAGTTCTGTGGGTTGTCATTTTGTCTGCTTGCCTTTCATCCTCCTAAAATCTCACTAGTTGCACAGGAAGTGGGTGGGTAATGGGCTTCTCTGTTGTTCCATTGGCCTCCCAGTGAGTCTAACTGTTTTGCTTTCCTCACCACGGGGGCTTCTCACACCCTCTAATGACTGTTTTCCTTTCAGAAATGGCATATTTTTAGACAAAAGCATTTCCCGTAGCTCATCTCCAACTCTGTGGCAGATCCCTGATTTCGCATCAGTTTTCCCCCCGCCTCCTTCTCTGGTCACAGAAAACCCAGCCCAGCAGCCGGAGCACAGGAAATGCAGGAATCACGTGCTCCTAGCAGCCTTCTCTGTTCTGAGCTGACGCCTAGCGCTCAGGGGCCATGTGGGGCACAGAGATCCCTGGTTGAGACGTTGGACCTGAGTAGTTGGGACTGCAGTGAATATTTCTTCTGGCCCTTGTCCTCTCCCTCCCTGGCCACCCGGCTTCCCTCTGCTAATGTTGGAGGACGGTGGTTTCAAAGTTACCAAAACCATGCACCTTTCTTAGTTAAACCCAAACTGAAACGACCCCCTTCCCCTCCTATAACAACATAGATGCACTGGGTTTGAATCAAGGCTTCTCCATGGACTAGCCCATGAGTGACTTAAATACTCTAAGTTTCAGTTTATTTGTAAAATGAGGATAATATTAATAAACCTCATAGGGCAATTGTAAAGGTTATAGGAAATACAGTATGTCAGTAAAATGCTTAACAGCATACCTGGCACTCATTTGCTCTTATTATTTCTAATTTAAATAATTATAATGATGTAATTATAATTGCATTTTAAATTTATAGCATTTATAATTCCTCACTTAATTATAATTATGCGTGTACATTACTTCCCTCTCAGACCACGAACCCCTTGAGGGAATGGCCAGATCTTCTCCAAATCTGAATACAAAGGGCAGAGCAAGTTCTCAGTAAATGTCTGAGGGGTGAGGAGTGTGGCCCAATACCTGTACTACCCCCAAGAGCTTAACTACATTCGGTAAGTATGGAAAACTTACAGCTTGTGCACGGACACTGTGCAAGGCATGGGGTCCTGCCCTTGGCGAGCTTTAGTAGGGAGATGGCAAGAGTCAGAAGAGAGGAGCCCAGAGGGTGTTCAGAAGAGGGAAAGGGCATGTGTCTGAACTGGTAGAGGGAGTGTTAGCAAGAACGACAGCTCTGTCTAGGTGAGAGGGAGAGGCGGGTAGAGGACCTTCCGGCATCTCCCCTCTCTAAGTCTCTACACAAGGAGGATTGGATAGCCATGCATTTCTGTTTGGTTTATTTCATTTATTCAGTTGATTCACATTTTTGGAACACTGTCTCTAGATGGTTCTTTTAGACAAATCTCCATTCACTGTTCAGCCCACTCCTAGATCACTATGACGTGTGTATGGCCCTCAGATTGTCCCTCCTCCTCCCATGACCATGACCAATGCGTCACAGCCGCCCTCTTTGTGGAGCCTGGTGTCATCTTGCACTCCTCCCTACAGCAGTTATCCCTGACTGCCTGAAGTTGTTACTTCAGCTGAAAGCCACTTATCATCTTTGTCTGGGACTCTTAGATCATCTTGAGGCCTCCATAAATTTCAAAGGCTTATAATTTTCCCCACAAAATGCTACCATGCTTCAATTCTTTCCACCGTTCCTTTTGGAAGCCCATTTCTCACCCAAAGCTTGAAAGATTAGTGTGGTATTAGGTATTAGGAAGATGAAAGGCAGGCGAGACGAAAGGACAAGTGTCCACCTTCATCTACTCATATTTGGAAGGCATTTGAGAAGATTCTGAGTTTCAGCTTTGGACAACAGTGTTAAATTAAGTCTTTCTGTATTTCTGTTTTTAAAAATTCTGCATTAAGCAAGTATTGCTTTAACTAATAGAAGAATGCATTTTATAAACATGTATTTTATTTTAAAAGTTTATAAAAGTAACTCAACCTTACCACTATATAGCCTTTGTATCTTTTGAACCATTGACCATGTGAATATACTACCTAATAAAAATTAATTAAAAGTTGGTCTTTGCGTTTGAACACATGAAATACCCTCTTTTATGAACAAACCTCCCATTTACAAAGTCTTTTAAAATTCAAGAACATATTTCATGAAGGGAATGGAAGGCCATCTAGCATGAGGCTGTTCATCTGGGGATGATCTATTAAAACAACAGCAACAGCCCAGAACAGTTTAAAAAGATAGAGTCTAGGTAGAGGTGAATTTACTCTGCAGCAAAGGAAATTTAAACTTAAGCCTCACTTACACGGCAACTTCTGTACTTTCATATTTCTAATTTTGTATTCTTTTTCTTAAAGCGAGCTTCCCCTCCCCATCCTGAACTACATGGGGCTTCAGGCCCCTTAAAACCTGCGTCTGCCCACCTGCAGAGGGAAGTCCTTCCCCTTGGTCCGTATGGTGTTCGATGGTCGCCAGCAACCCTGTTCTCTTGGGAGTGTGCTGGGGAGGGAACACATGCTTTTTCCTCTGTTCTTTTCTTGCTTCTTCCCTAGGAGGCTTATTTGTTAGTAACTAGAACTCAGGGGCCATGTGTTTACCGGTGACCAATACTCTGCATGTGGCTGTGACCCTGGTGGGCTACAGAGTAAGTTTAGTATCCTTAATTCCCTAACATGCTCATAGAACTATTTTCCCTCATCTCTTCTAAGTTATTAGAAGAAAAATAAGAACTATAGTGAGTCAACATTTAGTATTTATCACACCTCATCATTACTTTTTAAGATCAAGCAGGATAACCCCAGGGCAGGGACAGAGGCAGCAAAGCTGAGGTGTAGTGAGTAAATACTCTGTATGAATGCCAGCAGGTAGAGGACTTGACCGGTCAGAGAATCCAAGGTTCCCAGGAAGGAAAGAAACCAATCTATGGGAAGTGGATTATAAAGCACACGAGCCTTAATAAGGCAAAAATATGGCCAGCCTGGTAGAGTTCCCGGAGGGCAGCTCTGTAGTTCCACAGTTTTCAATCCAGGTTATCCTTACAACTGGGTGCTAACTGGTTTAGGGCGGGCCTTTGTGTTATTTTAAAAGTTCCCTAGATGATTCTAATCTACATCAAGGGGTGAGAACCAGTCCATGGGTCAAGAGTACCAGCAGGTATTAATCACAAATCCCATGTGAGGGTTACATCGCAGGGATGGAAGGATTAACTCATGTTGGCGATCACACCTGGATTTGAGGAACGACACATGTCAGGAGTGAGAGCGAGAGAGAGATGATTATTTCCCAGAGCAGTGGTTCTCAAACTGGAGCATGCCTGAGTACCCTACAAGGCTTGCTAAAACCTAGGTTGCTGGGTCCCATCTCCAGAGTTTCTGATTCATTAGGCCTAGGACCCCCCAACTGACATGTCTGACAATTTCCCAGGTGATGCTGATGCTGCGGATCTGGGGGCACAATTTGTTCCTGACACTGGTCTTGACTCTGAGAACTGTTGTTGGAAAAGTGGAAAGAGTGCAAGTCTAGGAGGCAGAGGACCCGGAGTCAGGTCCTGGCCTTGCCGTGGCTCGTGCTTGTGCTGTGTGGCATTAGACAAGCCGTGCGACCTCTCTGAGCCCAGTGTCTTCATCCATAATCTGGGATAAAATGAGCTGCTCTGACTATCTGCAAAAGTTGAATGGGATAATAAGTAATCTCTTATTGGGTACTTACCAGGTGCCAAGTATTTTCTATGCATTATTTCAATTAATTTTCTCTACATGTCAGTGAAGTAGGCCCTATTATTCATATTTTACAGGCTCAGAGACTGAAGTTTAGCGAGCTTTTGAACTTTGTCAGGGGCGTTGTATCAGAGGCGGTTCCCGCTAACCCCAGAGCCCAAGACCTCCACTGCTGAGCTGTCATCCCTAGCCCTCAACGAGAAGCCTTGCGAACCTTGAGACTGGCCAAACAACCTTTAGCTGTGGTTTTCCTCAGAATTCGAGCAGGATTTGATGTATCAAATCACATTACAACAGTGAGCAGACCCCAATTAATTCTAGCCTGGGCAGATAAGGAAGTTTCCGAGAGAAAACACAACAAAACACATTAGTCACTCAGCTGCTCTGAGAACAGGCCACTCTTGATAATGACGCACACATTAATTAGGAGGAAAAAGGAGCAGAGCAAACCGCCGGCCGAAGACCGGAGGGCTCTTTAACAGCCTGCTGGAAGCCCAGGGAACTTCCTGCTCGAAAGCCTGGCAGCAGGCCACAAACGCTGCCGCTGGTTCATTAAGTGGAAGCAGCCATGTTGGGGAAAGAACAGATTTGAAGCAAGAAAAAAAAGTGCTCACATGAGGGGACCAGGGAAAGCTACCAAGTGGGACCCTATAGGTGCAACTCAGAATCCGTAAGCTGAGGAATAACCCAGGGGAGCTTATAGAGATAAGAGTCCATAGTGAAAGGCTCTGCACCTCAAACCAGGAAGCCCTTGACAGACGAGTACTTTGGGATCCTGGGTATAAGATCCCGTGTTCCGGTGTGAGTGGGACAGAGGATCACTAAAGGTCACTTCAGCTCTTCGTCCCAATGACCCTCTGGGTGTGGACCCTCCTGTTTTGTCGGTCTACCAGATTTCTTTTCCCAGGTAAGCAAGCATTTGGGTAGGAATACAGTGAATGAAATTAACTGTCAGGGAGAATTTGATGAAATTTCATGCCGAAGTTTCTTAGGAAGAAAAGTTGTTAACAACTATTATACACGAGTGGGAACAAATTTGTATAACAAATTTCTGTGTTAAAAAATAGGATTGTTGTCAGGAGTCAGATAAGGTAATGGATGTCTGAAAAGTACTTTGAAAACTGTAATTTGTTATTCATTAGAATGAAGGCATTAAAAAAATTGGGATTATCTTATAAATGAAGAGACGTGGAGAGTAACTTAGTAACTGCACTAACTGCCATACAGCAGCTTTTCCCTCATGGCTTTGAGAGGCAGGGAAAGGGAGAGAGGACAGGAGAGGGAGAACACAGATGTGAGAGAAGCATGCATCGTTTGCCTCCCGCACCTGCCCAGACTGGGATCAGACCCACCACCCAGGCACATGCTCCAACTGTGAATCAATCCCACAACTTTTGGTTACAGGACGACACTCCAACTAACCGAGCCACACCTGCTGGGGCTACCATACAATAGTTTTATGTGATATGAAAAGAGAGGAAAGAATCTATATGAATTCTAGGAGGTAAAATACTCAGCTGATGGTGATGATTGAATGGGGCCATGTGAAGGGGCAGAAAAACAGAAGATGACCTTCAGTGTGGGCAAGGTCATGGTGTGTTTAGCAGCAGGTAACCCAAACAACATATAAAGTGGCTGGCCCTGACCTGATGGGTATAAACTAGAGAAGAAATTTGTTCTTTGCAGCCCGTTTCTTACCTGTGATGTTAGTTTGGTCAAGATAGCTAACAAAGTGTTTAAAATTACTCTAGATCCTTAGCACTTAAAGAAGCCATGGAAGTAATGTAGTCTATTGACCACTTTACTTTTGTAGGTGAGAAAACTAAGAGGCTTGTTCAAGGTCGTATAACTAACTAGAGAATGCATTATACACAAGATGGAAAGCATTAGTCTGCCTTTCATAAAGTCAAGGTATCTGATAAAGTCTACCTTAAAGAGTGTAGGGGACTTCTAGAACCTTCTTAAGTTGATGGAGTGGAAGGCTGACCAAATGCCCCTTCAGGATGACTCATTGCGTTGTTGTAAAAGACAAATCATTGAGATGAATAGATAGATGCCTTGTGACTAGTAAGATTTCTCAAATAATCTTTTCCAAGTGATTCCTAATAAATCACACAGACAGAACTTCACAGTGAAATCACAAATTTAGAACAGGCATCATGATGACAACCCAAACATCTGTTGGTTTTGGGAGTAGGCCTTCCTATTTTAAAACTGGCATTTAACCATCAGGAGATGAGGCTCAACAGAACATCAGAGGATTCTTAGATATTCACCAGCAAGTCTAACTCCTCTGCCCCTGTGCTAATTAGCAGTCACAGACATCATGGGCTGTGATTCTCTCTCTAGTTTCATGTGTATCTATATCCAGTTTGACCACACGGCATAGAGTGGAGAAGATGACAGGGAGAGAAAACCTTGGCACAGAGGGGTCATTGGTGGTGACTGCACTCTCTGACCCTGACTTCCCAGTTCCCGCACTGCCGAGACTTGTCTGAGCCTTTCCGCCCTAGCTGATTTCCTAGGCCCGTGGATGCCTGACCCAAGCTCTTAGCCCTGTCCCTCCGGCTTCTTGCATCCCCTTTGAATTTCACCCATTAGGTGTCTGTTCTCTGGCTCGGCCAGACGCACACCTCAGACCCACTCTTAGTTGGGCATTTGATCTTTGTCTCCTCTGTCCAGCCTAGCCCTGTATGTCAGCAATAGCCTATAATCTTTATTTAATCTGACTTTAATCTCGCACTTGAGACCTTTCCCATTGATCAGGCAGAATTTTATGGAATTCTCTCTAAACGTGTGTGTGTGTATGTTTAAAGTCTCAGATCTTCATTGGGACTATGTAAGGGCATGGTCTGTGTCAGAAGCCAGGGGTAAAAACTATTAAGTATAGGCTGTAAATAAATATGATCAATCAGTAAACACATCCTGCTCCAAAGGACCAAGAGCTGAGGTCAGGGAGGCAGTAGAGTGGGGGAAGCAGCCTTTTCAGATTGAAGGATGGGAGTCACAAGGGCAAATGTAGGGCATGCATGACAATCTTCTTATTCTTCTGGTTCTTGGGGGGATAAGACATAGAAACTCCAAACGCCCAGAGAAGTGGTAGGGCTGCAATAACAGGGCTTTTCTTTACTCTGGTGCAAATTGCCAATAGTAATGTTCTTTTATTTGGACCTTAAAGCTAAGGTAGAAGAAAGGCCTCACCTGCTTTGATGTCTGGTAAAGCCACGGAAAGTTCTAGAAAAACAGGAAGACTGGGAGGGACTGACCCCAAGAAGGTCGAAGGTGAGTTAAAGAATTGCATTTTACTCCAATTTAAGAGTACTCAAGGACTGGCTTTGGCTGTGGCACATAGCAAGAAAGAGAGTGTTTCAGATGCTTCATGTTCAGATGGCAGCAGGCCACACCTTGCTTGAAGTAAAACGCGTTATTCGTCCTAGCGAAGCATTTGCCACTATGTCCTCTTTTAGTGATGCCCCGTTGAGCTCTAGTTGTGTGGGAAAGCAGGCTGGTACCTGCCCTGGCTCACCACGTGGATGGGAGTTAGCCCTTCGGAGCCTCATTTATTCACTCAGGTGGCACCACCCACCCACCCACCCACCCACAGGTGTCCCTGGTACTTACATTACTGGCATGATTGCCTGGCAAAACTAAGTCACAACCAAGGCCAAGGCACTTAAAGACGGAAAGGGACGAGTATATGAGGGATGAAAACTCAAGTAAGTGGCAAGTGTGCATTCCTTTCATCATGATCTATTTTAATACAAAATAGTGCTTTTGGCTTTCTTTCCCCCAAATGAAAGCTTAGGATTTCAAAAGGGGTTACATACCTTTCATCTGTGTTTTCGCTACTGTTCTATTTTCTGATCCATTACTTTCATCTTTGAAACCTGTCATTGTGATTCTTGTATCAGTGTAACTATCACTCAAAAAGCTTTTTACTCTTTGGCTCAGAAGTGTTTAATATCAGGCAATTGAAATGATTTTATTTGTATTGACCTCATATTTGAGAGTCATGCAAGATGTACTGTGAAATCTAATGTTCAAAGATAATCAGCACCTTTATTTAATTTTTCCCCCCAGGTGAGCACAACAGGGAGGACTCCCAAGGGAGGGATGGGAAGCTGGAAAAGCTGATAAGTACCCCATGCTGGGCCCCTGAGCGGGAGGGCGGGAGAGAGGCTGGGCAGGGGGCATGGGAGAACGCGAATGCAGGCTGGATCTTAAGGCAGAGCAGAGGCTTGATGGGTTTTCCTCTCTCTTTCCTGGTGAGAGGAGGAGAGTGGCTAACCCAGGGAGAAAAAGGCAAAGGACTTTGGGAGGAAAGTCAGTCCCCCGGGCCATTGTGCTGTGTGTGTGTATGTAATTGTAATAAGCAAAGAAATAAGGGGTGTGGGGCGGGTGAGGGGGAGATGTTCCTGGGCTGGTCCAGATGTTTTCCCTAGGTTAGAAACTACCAATTTTCCATGCTTTTCTCTGCCCCCTCTCACACACAGCACAGACTGGCGCTGGGCCTCGCCACAGTTATTAAAAAATTAGAGCATTGCTCCGACCCCGCACCTAACACCCAGATTGTTTTGTTTTGGTTGTGAGAGGTGCTGGCCTTAGACACTTGGCTCTTCCCTTCTCTCCTCCCCTCGGTTCCCCAGTCCCTTGTCTGAGATGACCCAGTGGGGACACCTGCTTCGGGCCCAGGGAAACCGCAGCCTGGGGGTGTGTCTTCTGCTCTTCGTGTCCGTGGTTAAAATGCCCCACGGGCAGCGGGAAGAACCAGCTCTTTGGAGCTGCCCTGACAATGTGCTGTGAGGGGCGAGGACCTGGCTTATGTCCCTCTCGCCAAACTGTCTGCTCAAGTGTAGTAGGAGCACAGAGCTTTCTGTGACCCCCTGAGTCACACTGACACACTTCTTTGTACCTCAGAGTCTACTACATATGTGATCACACCACTGAAAAGGCAGGACAGGTATTAGAGATGAGTACTCAGAGGGGCCGAGCCCCTCTCCCGCATTCTTTGCTCTGAGTGAGTGGCTGTCGGACCCTGGAGTAAATGACACATGGTTCCCTCCCACCCCAGTGGTCCACAGAGGACAAGGACGAAGCAGCCAGGTAGGGAGGCCCTTCGCAAGTGTGTCTCTTCTGTCCCTGGGAACCGGCCCCTGGCTTCCACTCTGTGTAACAGCCAGCGGCCCCGGTGCTGCTCTGGCACGGTCCCTGCTGGGAGGAAGAGTTGGAATCAACTTCCTGGACTCTCCTACAAGGACTTCAAAAGGAAGGATGAGTCTGAAGCATTCTGGGAGCCACCTGGGAATACTGGAATGCTTCAAGAATTTTTGCAAGTGCTAATGAGTACCAAGCATAACCCCGCTGACCTGTCTCAGCAGGCAGGGCCCAGCGGAGGAGCAGAGCTGGGCTGGCCGGGGAGCTTCCGCGGGCCTGCTCCCTCTGCCTGGGCCTGCAGAGCTCAGCCAGCGGGCTCCCAGCAGGGCTGCCTGGGAGAGACGATAGCCTGGAGCAGCCCCTGAGCCAGGGCCGTGCCCCTCTCCCATAGGAGGGGGAAGCCAAGAGCTGCCGTGCAGGTAAGAAAAGCAAATTGGTAATTACCCCGCTCCACGGAGCCTCACCTCTAAGGTGCTGGCTCCCGTTCAGCCGGCGCATTCCTGCCCCGCCTGAGTTCACTCCTCTTGCTCTTACAATGAATTTGTCTTAGTGGGAACAGAGCAGGGGAGGGACATTTATTTCTTTGGCTTTGATCTGGGGCCCAGTCAGGGAAGGGGTGTGTGTGCGTGCGTGTGTGTGTGTTTAAACCAATGAGATGGATTACAGACAAGGCAGAATGTGGAACACTGGTACCAACTATTGAAGAGGTAGACAAAAACCTGGCCAGGCAGCTCAGTTGGTTAATGTCGTCCCAACATGCCAAGGTTGTGGGGTCCATTTCCGGTCAGGGCACAGGCAAGAACCAACCAATGTATGCATAGATAAGTGGAACAGCAAGATGATTTCTCTCTCTCTCTCTCTCCCTCCCTTCCCCTTTTTCTAAAATCAATCAATAAAAAAAATTGTTTTAAAGGACACAAAAAGTCTTTATGATAAACCCTGCACATGATCCTGTTTAGTGGGTTGGGGTTGGTGTCCTCTTGCTGGACTTAGATTCTTCCATTCATTCAACCCATCAGTCATATTAATTCTCGCATCAACATTCATCTAGCACCTACTGTGCACCATCCACCGTGCACAGGCCGGACTAAGGCCCAGCCTCTTTCTGCCTTCACAGTGCTCACGGTCCTACAGGGAAGGTGGAAATAGAAGCAAACGGACAAAAATGTGGTAAATACAGCGTGATACCTCCAAGAAACAGGTCAAGAGATGATGGGAGCAAAGAGAAGGGTGGGCCTAACTCTGGGGGCAGAGGGCTGACATTTGGCCGCGGCTTGGATGAAGCGTGGATGTCAGATAGGTGGGAGAGGGAACGGGTGAGCACGACAGATTTCGGGACTTCCAAAGCAGGCCTGGACAGTGGGGGAAAACAGTGGCTGGTAGATGTGGAGGGGTGGATAGAGCAAAGCATGAAAATTTGAAGGAGGAGCTGGAATCTGGGGTTTGAAGGGAGTTTGGATCAGGGAAAGGAAGAAGCACCCTAAGAAGGTTAATGTGAATGAGAGGCCCTGCGGCTGCCTGCGTTCAAATCCTGAGCCCCGCCCCAGCTCGTGACTGGGGGCAAGTTCCTTTGCTTCTCTAGGCTTGATGACTATTCTGCTGTGGGCTGTCGTGAGGATTGGTAGTTGAGTACTTGGTGAGACAACTGGCAGAGCCCTCAGATGATGTTAGCTTTTACTGCTGTCGTTATTCCAGCCTATCTCTGAATGCTCTGAGTTTTCCCTTTGAAGTGTCCCTTGTGTCTTGCTTTGACGTCTCTTTTGCCATAGAGACCGCCTTGCCCCCTGCCCCTGAGCCCTAACCCTTCGCCTCACATCCGGAGTTCTGCATATCTGTGAAGCTGGCTTCGCTGGCTGGCTTTCCTCCCCTGCAACCTGCTTGTGGACGGGCCCCAAACAAAGCCCTCTTAGCATCACATTCCAGTCACTTCTTTGCTCAAAAGCCTTGGTGCTCCCTGTTTCTGAGAAGCACCAACCTGGCCTATTGTCCCCTTACAGGCGAGAAAACTGGGGGCCAAAGAGGCTAAGCGACCAGGCCATACTCCAGAGCTGTGTGGCACAGGGACTTGGGTCTCTCGACGCCTGCTTCTGGCATCCACCCCTTTAATGGGCTGCCCCGTTTTCCCCCGTTTCCCATTCTGGAGCCCTATTGTTTCCCGATTCCAGAGTTTCTCCAAATCCTCCCTGGGAGACACAGTAGCAGAGTAGAAATGGACCCGCACAGCTGCGCAGTCATTCACTTTGAGTCTGCCACCCAGCCCTGCCCCTGACTAACTGAGTGACCTTGAACAAGAAAGGTAACAGTCCTGAGTTGCCCATTCCCTGAGATGTTATGAGAGCTCCCGCAGGGTGGGAGTGAGGGTGGCACACGGGATTCTAACCTAAGTGGAGGGCTTGGTAGGGCATCTGGTACATAGTATGGGGCTCAGGAATGTTGAAACCTCTTCTCTCTGGTCAGGTGCTCCCAAGAGCCCACGAGGACTGCTTGCCATGCTGCCTCCCATTTGGCCCTTCCTCTCTTTTCCATTCCCTACCCTCCTAGTCACCACGACAGCTCAGTGTCCCCCTTCACCACAAGCTCTTCTCTGCCTCCTGAATTCCCCAACGCCCCTGGCTCATTGCTTCGCATTCAGAGCTAGAACTCCAGGGAAGGGCCAAAACCTTATTTCAGAACTATGTTTTGAATGTCCTTGAAGACAGAGCAGCCAGACTGTTGGGCCAAGGCTCCAGGGGCTTAGGGGTTTGGGGTATTTTGGAGGAGCCTTGGGTGGTGCTCATTAGGGGCTGAAAGGACCTCCAGGGCAGGCCCCACAGTGCCATTCTCAGACCTCCAGCAGCGGGTTTGGAAGCAGACAGACCAGACCCATGAAGCCTTGCATGGGAGCCCTCAGGGGGAACCCCAAGAGAGATTCTCCCTTCTTAGGGAAACAGAGAAGTCAGTTCTTGTCAGGTGTGGGCCAACAACACCCCCATCTGACTATCGTCCTGATTTCAGAGGAGCCCAAGGGCCCCATGCCGAGAAGGAAGCCGCGTACTTGCACAGGGCCTGTGAGGCTGTACGTTAACTTTGACCCACCCCGAAGGGTAAGTGTAGCTGGAATCTGTTCTAGTTCGGGCGTCCTTGGGAAGCGAGCGTGGATTATCCAGCCCCTTCCTGTGACAGCCGCCGGTGGCACACAGAGCCCAGGGCTGGTGTTCTGCCTTCCTGCAGGCCATGTCCAATTTGGGGAAATGTTTACTTGTTTTCTCATAAACATAAAAATATACTTATGTGACTTGAGGGAATATGAAACACCTGTTTGCTGGTGGACTCCCATCTTGTTTAGTTTTTCCATTTTTAGGCATGCCCAGGGCTTCCTCCTGAAACTGCTGCTTTCCTGAAAACCTGGGCCAAGTCTGGGACCACGTCACTTTAGCTCTTATTGGATGTAGGTATGCACACATTTATTGTTAACTCTCTAAAAGGGACCCCCAAAGGAAAAATCACAATGAAGCAGTTCTCCAAGAGCTTTGCCATGATGGTTTCATTCAAACTGGGCGAAGGACGAAAACACAACCTCACCTGCAAATATTTGCCGCCTCAGTGAGCACTATACAAAGCAGGGTCCCTAAGAAGACACTTTCTGTGTCACTTCCTGCTCACTGGGAAAGGTCAAAGGTTGGGCACTAGATTTTGACTAGACTTTCCAGTGGTCTCCTTGTGCTGGGAGAGGCCAACCCCACCTCATGTCCACCAGGCCATTGGTTTTCAGTGGCTAAAAGCTGTTTTTGTCCCAGCAGAACTAGAAAACACATGTCTCACCTAGAATATATGAAGCGAGTGTCCTATCTCTCCCCCGTATTGCTTCCGTAGCCAAAGGGAGGTTTAGAGCTTTCTCTACATCCTATGACCTTTGCCTTTATTTTTTTAAACACCCATTAGAAAAATGATAAAGCCATGGACGTAAGGACCTCAGTAATGTTACTGATGGCAGGCCTTGGGGTTGACTGAAGGTACAACTTAAACCATCTCCTAAAGACCAGAGACGTAGTTGGCTAAGGGCTCTTTTCAGAAGGTGCGGTAACCCTATTCTATATGGACCCTGGGGCCAAGGACAAGAGATAGGAGTGGTACCGAGACAGAAACAGGTGATACTTGGTATATAATTCCTGGGGCATAAGGATGACTCAGAGTCTACTGGGGAGATCTCGGGCACAGGAAATTGGTTTCTGAGCTTTTCTCCTGGGGGAAGGAAGCCTAGAGTGCCATTTGGCTCTGGAGGAAAGCTGATCTACAAATCGAAGGCATCCAAAGCAGAGGGTTTAGAGGCGAGAAACCGCAAATGAGGCTCCTTTTTTGGAAGATATCATCCTAGATGTTTTGATTTGGAAAAAAAGAGCCAGGAATGAGGACAATCTCTCTGCTATAAATGATAGCAATAACATGTACACCAATACAAGAGCAATTCCAGTTGTCCTTGCCGCTTGTTTTCATCACCTGGGTTAGGCTATACTTGCATGTGGTGGAGGGATGTGGTGGGGAGGCTCAGCTGTTGGTGTAACCATAGCATAGGCCGACCTTCTCGTGGATGTTCATTTCCTGGCTTCACAGGCCACTTTGTGAGCATCACACTCAGTAAGCTCTTCCTGATGACCTCATTTAAAATTTTATTTTTTCTTTGAAGAGGCATGGCACAAGATATATGGGCACACATTTTTTTCTCCAGAATTTCCCATCCCTATAGGAGTAAAAAATTGAAGTAGGTACTTACTCAGTTTTTTTTTTTTTTAAGCTCTCCAGTTACTGGGGAGAGCAAGGACTTTTGCCATTCAATTTTTGTTATTATCCAGGTCATGAAAATGTATTTCTTAATCCTATAGCCATAGATGCTCCCAATCAGAAGAAGCATAAACTGATATGTCCCCCGTACTCCGGGAGCATGTAATTTAAGATGGACAACATGGCATATACACAGAGAGACGTGCAGAAAATACCCAAAGAGCCAGCATCAAGCGGCAGGATGAAGACATGGGCTTTGGCCCAGGAGGAAGAGGAAAAGAATTGTGTAGATCACAGAGGCTGCTAGCTATTTAGGTGCAAAATAAAAATCCTCACGTTATAAACAGTTTGGTCAGTTGGTCAAATTTCCACAGAGAAAATGACCAAGCCAGTGTTTTTAGCCCTTTTGATCACCAAATGGGATTACCTGGCTGGCTTGGCAACTGAGGATAATAAGCTGACTAATCACAATATGACAAGACCTTTGTTGTAAGAAGACTTTGAGGGGAAGTCATGCAACACGGGCGGGCAGCGCCCTGAGGACGATATTCCAGACGTGTGGTTTACAGAGGGGAAAAGCACTACTGCTGCAGCTCTACCCTGGAGAAGCAGGTGGCATTTAATAAGCTGGGCGACTTGTAGGCTTTCCTGCTTTCCATGGGTAAGCTTTAGGAAAGATTAGCATATGCCGTGCTCTGGCTCCCAGGGGCTGCGCAGCCTACGTCACTCAGCAACGCACCCCTGGGCTCATCTGACAGGACTTGGATGCTGAGAACTGAGGCGCTGGGCCCTGGGTGTTGCTGCTGCTGGAGGCGAGTTTCCACCGTGCTCTGTGCTCTTGGATATGTCTGTTACCCTCTTTAGTGGGCAGCAGAATAATATTAATAATATTTCGTTATTATTAATATTACTAATTAGTAAATTAGTAATTGGTAATATTACTAATTACTAATTAGTAATAAGGAAATAATATGTCCTTATTAGTAAAAGAAATGAGTTGGACTAGGTGTCCTCTAGGTTCCTTTCCAGTTTTCCAATTCTATGAATCGGGTGCACGTTTTAAAAAGTATACTTCTTTATTTGGGCAAATAGCAATGGTGAAACCCTGAAAAGACAGAGGATCTCTTGTTTTTCCCGATTTGTCCCGCCTTTGTGAGCGTTGAGGGGAAACACGCGCAAGCTAGGACACAGGGGAGAAAAGAGAAGACACCTCTCTGAGGCTAAGACGGGGGCAGATCTCCTGTGTGGCTGGGGCTACTTGAGGCCCGTGGAACTTGGTGGGGGTGGGCATCGGTGGTGGTTCCCCATGTGCTCCTGCAACCCTGCCAGGACAGCGGGATCACTCCCAGTCTTCACTGCACCCCTCCTCAGTCCCTCCCTCTGGAGCCTCCGAGCTGCCTCAGGCTAGACATGCCCTGTCCCTGCCTATGGCTTCAGGCTTAGCCCAGTGCTCTAGGGTTGCCTGCTTTATGCCTTTTATATGAGAAAACCTTATTTTTTTCATGAGTATCAAAGTAACATACAACACTTCAGAAAAACAGGAGAAGTATTAAACATGAGAATATGATTCCCCATGGCTCCTATGATTCCCTGGGCCCCATGTCCTCCATGAAACCTTCCAGGACATCCCAAAGGGCTCTCCTGACTGTCCCCCGATCCCTGACACTGTGCTCTGGACTGTGCCTATGGTCCTGAATGCTCGCTGCTCTGGGCAGTTAGGTCTCTCATTATGTAGCTGCCCCTCAGCCAGCGGTGTGATGGGAAATACTTAACGACTGGCCCCCTGGAAAAAATGTGTGTTTTTTACACACACACACACACACACACACACACACACACACAAGGTTATTAAATATTTTGTTAATACCAAAAATGTATATTACACAATTAAAAAAGTAAAATATCCAATACCCTATCCTCAACTCTACATAGCAATTGAACCCCACAGAGTGCTATTGATGATACTGTTGAACTTCTGTATCATTAGCCAACCCATTGTCTCAAATGATGAACATACACAGCTCTGATCAGAATGTTGGTTGATATTTTCATTTACATTAAAGAGTAAGACAACAATGATGATGGAGGCGTGTATTAGGACTTCAGTCCTTTAACAATGACATGAGCTACTTCTCTGCTGTATCCTATAATAGTTTTCAAATCCTGGCAGAAGGATTCCTCAATTTTTCTGTGCTATTTACAGTTGGAACAACTACAGATGCAACACAGTTTTGAGCGTAATCTTTATTATTAGCATTTTCTCCATGGCTTCATCTTAAGTCTAGACCGGGGCTCGGCAATTTATGGCCTGCCAAATCTGGTCCACCACTTGTTTTTGTGAAAAAGGTTTTAATGGAACACGGCCGTGTCACTTTGTTGATCTATTGTCTGTAGCTGCATTTGTGCTGCCATGGCAGACTTGAGGAAGTGCGACAGGGGCCATATGACCAACAAAGGGAAAAAAATATTTACTATCTGGCTCTTTATAGAAATGTTTTGCTGATCTTTTCGCTACACAGTCAACAAAAACAATAAACCAAATCCTGATTAATTTTATTTATTCATGTAAAATAAATTTGTAGTGTATACCAATTTCCCTGTGTAAATACAATCATCATGGCCACTATTAAGCTGCCGTAGTGATGTTATTAATGGCAGTTGGGAAGAGATGCACTTTTGTTCATCATTATACAGTATTTCCACCATAAATGTCAATAAACGACAATAATCTTAAAAACAGATATAACAGTAAAATGTAGTAAAACAATGAGGAACAGAGTTTTGAATATTTACTGCTGTGTATTTAACATATTATTTTAAATGTAAGGTTTCATAACTCAATTTTTAAATAATGGCTGTACTCAACAATCAACTTGCAAAATTCTTGAAAGTTTAATAACTGATTCTGTCAAGGGTGAAGGTTTTGGTCTTCGGTGGGGAAATATGATCCTAGCCCATCTGGATGGCTCCCACTGAACCCCAGCCCTGGGGAAAGTTCTGCCCAGGACAAGGGCATGCGAGTGACTCATGCTGGTCATAAGTCTTAAACTTAAAGAAAGAAGGCTCTTGTGTGTGGCAGGGGTGCTGACCCCATCTGTTGATTAGAAAATTGCCATGCGCTCTGGCCACTATGGAGACTATAACCCTGAACCTCCACCCACCATGTCAGGAAATGAGTCATTCTGGGCAGAGCCATCTATGCAGCCCAGATGGTGCCCTGACCTTGCATGACCTGGGCTGGGTTCTACGGGGCTAGAGCACAGGGTCTGTCAGCCAGTCAGTCCTGTCAGCGCATGCCCAGCTTTCCGCTTTGCAAGGACTAACTTATATCCCCACCCCCCACCCCCAGAAGGGCTAGCTGACTGAAACCAGCTCAAGGTTTCTGGGTCATGTGGCCTTGGCCTGGGAACACAAAGGTCAGGACCCATGATCTGAACCAGTTGGTGTTTTCTCTAAGCAAACCCCATGTCCTAAACCCTCCACAGTCAACTGCTCAGTAGCCTTGGAAACAAGGTGTTTTTCTGGCTAATTGCTCTAAGTTTGCCTAGAGCTGCTGTAGACAAGTGTCGCTGAGGCATCTGCATGAAACGGTAGGGAGAGAACAGGTGCCCAGGAGCCGCGGGCCTGGGTTGCTATTCCACCATTACCACTAGGCTGTGTGACGTTGGGTTTGTCACTTAACCCCTCTGAGCCTGTTTCCTTGTAGGTTAAGTGCCTCACAGGACCATTGTGAGGTCAACTGAGATAATCTATATGAAAACATATGGCAAAGAGGACAAGTGAACAGGACTGACACTAGAACATGTACTGGAAACACCAGGTGCCAAGTAACGCATATTCCCTAAGGAGAGCTGTCAGCATTTGGGGCCAGATTCCCCCAACTGCTGGGCTCCTAAGGAAGCACGTCCAGTTACCATCACCGCCCTCCCCTGGGCCATGTCGGGGGTAAGTGGGAAAAGAATTTACTCTGCCCCTCCCATGTGACTCTCATCTTGAGGTCAAGTTGGGGGCATCTGTCAGAATCATTTCTGGAGACTGTAGGGGAGGGTGCCTGCAGGAGGCAGCAATTGTCTCGTTCTAGGCTGGATGCTTGCTGAGATGTGGAGACCCTTAGCCCCGCTGGGTCGTGGGGATATGGTGATGGAGTTTCGGGGAGAGTCTGACATGTGTCCATAGGAGTTTGTGTGAATGTGAAGACAGGAGGCTAAGCCAAGGGGGAGAAGGGCGTGGGGGCAGTACGTCTGAGGGGTGGGATTCTCCGTCATCTCAGCTCCCTTCGACCCTCAGAGGCTGAGGAGAGACCCCAGTGATTTCTGAGGCTCTGTAAAGGAGGACAGAGTGCGAGGAACTTGGCCCCCCGGAGAAGCCAAAGGCGGCTACAATGTCCTTTTCAGTGATAGATGGACTGGGGTCACCCTGAGAGGCCCTCAGAAAGCCACACACACAGGACCAGCATGCAGCCAAGGCCACCAACAGCAGTTTGGCCTGGAGTGAGGCCAGACAGCTGACAAGCAGTTAGGATCTCTGTGTCCCCTACCTGTACCCCAACACCAGCTCCCGCAGAGAGTGTAGACCCTGCATGGGGGGAGCAGTCCCAGAACCAGGCCTGGTCTCCCACCCCACCCCACGGTGCCTCAATGCGAAGAGAAGTGGAAGGTTAGGACTCTCCCCTCACAATGCAAATCCCATCTCCTCGAATCTGCTCAGGAAGGAGGAAAAAAAAAAAAAGGAATGTCAAATCAGATGTAAGTCTGTGGCTTTAGAGTGAAAATAAGGCAAAAAAGACTTTTAATACTAGAACTGACCAAAAGTTAAGAAACCTACCCAAGATACCATTAAAGGATGGAAAAGTATGACTTGATAGTACATGGTTGAAAGCAAGGATGAAAGAAATACAAAACTATTTCAAGTTTATATCCTACATTTAGACAGGTCAATAAACCTGTAATGTAAGTCTTAGTTTTTATGGTAGATAGTCCTTTTGAACTAGGTGAATTGAATCCATTACACGCACAGAGCATTGGTTCTCAAACTTTAGCACGCATTAGAAGCACCCGCAGGGCTTGTTAAAGCAGACAATTGGCTCCACACCCAATTTCTGATTCAGCGGGTCTGAGGTTCAACTGAGAACTGCATTTCTAGCAAGGTCTCAGGTGATGTTAGTGCTTTCGGTCTGGGTATACAATTGGAGAATCCCCGTAGCATGGATTAGAGCATCACTGGAGTGTGTCATTAACACAGCCTTGAAACTAGTTCTCTGAACTTCCTAGGGAGCCAATAAAAAATGCTGATTTTATTTATTTCACCCAACTATTTTCCCTGTAGGGAACAATGCTTGAAAGTTGCATCAGTGCTCCTATGTGTAAAGAACTAGTGGAAACTCCGTTGTCCTATGAAGGGTGGAGCCTGTAAGGTCATCAGGATTTCTCCTATGCTCTTGAGGTCAGCTCTGCCCAGGCAGATTAGCTGCTGCGGCACGCCTTTGAGCGGCGGCCCAGTGTGCAGCCAAGGGCGTGTGGGCAGGGACAGGGACAGCAGCAGCCTGCTTGCCCCTGTGCACGCGGGAGCCGCCTCTGCCTCCCCTCTCTCGGCCTCCGTGGTCTGACCGGCAGCTCCTCCTCAGAGGAAGCGCCCCGCCCATGGGGATCCTGTGCAGTCAGGTGTGCGTAGAGACGATCCTGCTCAGGGGGTAGGCATGGTTCCCAAACCAGGCCAACCGGAGAAGCCATCCTCTGGGCCACTGTCATCTATTTAGGGGTGAGCACCTGGCCAAGCGGAGTCCTTTCCCGAAGGTTTGCAAGAGGTATGTGATAAGGTATCATAATCTCTCCGCAATTTTGAGCTGTAAGGACCAAGACCACCTGGGGCTCCCAAGCGCCATCATGAAGGGAGGGAAAGAGAAGAAGAGAAGGAGAGAGAGGCTGGGTGGTGAAAGCGGAAGGGAGAGAGAATTGAGAGACATGGTGACTTTATTAGAGGCATAGATCCAGCTGTACCCGAAGCCCATATTTTCACATCCCTGTTACGTGAGTAAATAAATCCCCCTTTTGGCTTAAGTTAATTTGAATTGGATTTCTGTCCTTGAGACCAAAGATCCCAGCTGATACCTTCATTGGGTATTCTCATTTACTTTTTCCCATCTCAGAATGTGTTGATTTTTCTCCACCCGCACTGTGCTCCCAACTCTGTGGGAATCAGGGCCTTGGCTCTGGGAATGCTCACCTCCAGGTAACAAATCCCAAGCGATGACCTGCCGAGTCCGCTGGGTTTTGATGGGGCGGGGGGCTCGGGGCAGCCTAGCTTCTCATTTCCCGGAGCAAGTGCAGCCTTATGACTTACCATGTTAAGGTCCCTGAGAGAAAGCAAAGGCTATCATTTGCCTCCAATGACCTTCTGGTGTTCGACAGGGACTTCGCCCCTTCATTGCCCTGCGCACAGTTTCACCTGCAAATCCTAACCAGCACAGGGAAAACCTCCTAAGGATGATTGTGTGTGAACCAGCTCCACAGACGCTGTTATAAACCAGAATCCCCTTACAATTGTCACCCAATAAAGTTATCAAAACATCCCAGGAGCCAGACCATGACCTTCTTAGTAATCTAGGTGTAACCAATCACCCATGGATGGCCTGGGTGGTCCCAAACTCATTAGCACTTGAAGACATTTCCAAAATAGATCCAACTTTACAGCTTATTAATGGAAATGGACCTCTAACTAATATTTCATTTAAAAACCTTTAAATCATATATCCCCAGCAAAAATTAATAAAATTTTCTCTTTAGATGGTCGCTATTTTTTTCAGAGTGCCCCCCGTTGCCAGCAGTCCCATCTCCCTCCCACGGCCTCTGATGCCCCCCGCTCCCTGCCAGTGGGCCGCAGGACCCGCATCGGCATTAGCATCGCCTGGGCCCTCGTTGGGAATGCAAATTCCTGCCCTCTGCTAGGTCTGCTGAGCCAAGAAGTCTGCAGTGGGGTCCTGAAATCTGTGTTTGAACAAATTCTCCTGGCAATTGCGATGCAGGCTCAAGTTTGAGAACCACTGTCAAAACCACTGGCCCAAGTGATTCAGCTCCTGCGTCAGTTTCCACACCCCACCCAGCAACACAAAAGGCCGGAAGTGTTCAAGAGGGGCCCACTGGTAGCTCCTTAAGCAAGCTCCTTGGGGGTCTCCACTCCGGCCCCAGATTAGGTGCTAGTGGCTTCAGCCCATAAGACGGGAAATTTTGCTACTAAGGTGCTAAGTCTCTCTGTCTTGTCATATTGGCACCTGGACTGAGGAAACTAGTTCCTCTTGTCTCTGTCCCAGAGTCTCAAAGACATTGGAGTGTCCAGGGGTGGGGACCACGTGGGGTTGACAGCACCACACACAACAGAATGAAGTGGAATAAAAAATCCTCTACAGGAAGAAACAAATGCACTTAAAAACCCATTCCTCCCAGTAACCTGCATAGATTATAAAGGCACATTTATCTTTTAAAGTAAATAGCAATCAGTCCTGACAAGCAAAGAGACTTTCAAATAATGACCAACATGTGTTGATATTGACAATGACCCATAAATCTTAATTTCTTTGGGAGAAAATGTTGGGCAGCATTTTAATTCCAAGCCATCAGATGAGAAGGAGTAAGATTTACATCTGCCGTGGATCTGAATGAGCATCCTTGGAAATACAACCCAATGACACAAAGTTAAGCACTAAGTGATGGCCTCCAACATGCTTCAGAGCACTCCATTACCCCGATGGGGAGCATGACAGCTGAAATACGGAGCAGCGGAGCCTGGCGTGTGTGCAGCCATCTAGGAAGGACAAAGGACCCTGCAGCTGCTACTGCCATCCCAAGCCTCCCTAAGCCTGACTCATTGCGCCCACCCCCATCAGAGCTCCCACTGCCCCTCCCGTGGGCTCCGGAGCCCGCCAAGCCCCCTCACGAGGGTTCTTTCTCTCCTTTCCTCAGCAGTTTTCTCATCGTGCATGGCCAGTCCCAAGCCTGGCCTTTGTCCTCCAGGGGAGACAAGAGACCTTTCTCCGACTGGTCAGTTTGTTGTGTCTGAGGGTGAGGATGATGGGCTCCTACTCCCCATTCTGACACTTAAAAAGGCATTTTAGTTACCATTATTTATTTACTACTTACTGGACACTGCGAAGTGTTTTTACGTACATTATTTCGCTTAATCCTTACTATGTGGCTTTGGACTAGTCACTTGACCTCTGTAAGCCTCAGTTTTCTCATTTTTAAAATGGGGACAGTAATAGCTCTCACCTCCTAGGGTTGCTGGGGGATGAAGTGGAATATTCCAGGGAAGCCCTGTCACTTGGGGAAGCTGCCCTGTAGCCCTGCCTGCCCCACTTATGCCTAGTGAGGTGCTCGCCACCACATTCCTGGGTCCTGAGCCGGGGCCATACTGCTCCACACCTTCGGTCTGCTTTGGGTCTCCTTCCTGAGGGGGTAGTGCATGTGATTATCTTTGCAGGCCCAGGCCTGTGTGCAGGGTCTGGGGCAGAGTACGTGACTGGTAAACATGTGTGAGGTCAGGACGGAAAGGGGAAGGCACAATGTGAGCTCCAGAAACTCCTGGTCCTGAGTTAAGAAGCTGGGGCTGAAGGACCCCAAGAAGGAATATAAGCAAGACACTTTCACCCTGGCCTGAGGGGGAAACTGGGAGAGAGCTTAGAAGGCTTTTGTCAGAGAGGAAAGGACTTCAGGAGCTCTCAGTCCTGGTCCAGGAGAGGATGGTGATTTCTCCAAAGTCACTTTGCCATTTGGTGACAAAGTTCGGTCCGTAATTCGTGGCTACAGTTGGCTTGTGTGCGCAGAGTCTGAGCCACCACGTTAGGAAAATGTGCTGCCTAAAACAGGCTGAAGACCCTAGAAAAGAGGCAGAAGACCCAGCCTTGCGCAACAGCTGGGTCCTAGTTCCTGTCTCTGGGGATTATTTAGAATCTCCCGCCTGGTACCACTCCACTGTCTTCCCCCAGTGCTGTCATCCAGTCCAGACCTGTCTTTCTGCATCAAGTCTGAGGACCTCATGAGAAATGCTTCAGGAGCAGGTATTAGAATGATGTGCAGGGGCAAACACACGCCTTGGAGTCAAACACACCTCACGTCAGATCTCATTGCAACATTTTACTAGTTTAGACAAGACAGTTAGGCTGTACACACCCCAGTTTCCTCATGGTAAAATGAAATTAACAGTATACACTTTATAGGTTACAGGTTGTTGTACGAATTAAACGGACTTAAGATAAAATGCTAGACATAGTAATTAGGCATATCTAGCTGGATTTGAAGCAAAGAACTGTGTCTCACTTGTCTGCGTATTTCTTCCCATGCTCCTGTTCCTCCAGTGCTAGCACGCTGCCTTATGTCTAGTAGCAGGTATTCATTACTTGTTGATTGCATAAATGAGGAGTTATTCTGGGTTCCTTAGGACTTTGTTTCTCAAAGTATGGCTCAGGGACCAAGTGCATTGGCATGACCTGGATGCATGTTAGAAATGCAAGATCTTGGAGCCTGTCCCAGATGTACTGAAAACATTTATTTTACTACACTCCCCTAGGTGATGTGTATGCACGTTGACGTTTGAGAAGCTCTGCTTCAGAAAGCATCGAAGCTGGGGAAGCTTAAAGCTCCTATTAAGTGAATGAGCGTTGTGGGAAATTTATAGGCAAGAACGCAATGCAAGTGTGAAATAATCTCTTCCTGCTCTCGTTGGTCTGGAAGTAGCTTCCTGGTTCCATGGAAACCCAAAGGACTCAGAATCACTTCTGGAAGATCCATAGTGGGAACTGAGCTAGATTCTATGTGCGTGCGTGGGTTTTCCTGAGTAGACTGTGGTCTGGAGAGCATTTTTCCCTTGCAAATCCATAGCTACATCACCGATGTCGAGGGCAGCCTTTAATCAGGAGCCCCAAGTGACATCAGAGTCTGCATGTTTTGAGATGGGGAAGGTGGGCAGGACCTGAGCTGGTTCTCTTGTACCGCTGAGATTTTTCCCATTATCTCCATCAGGGCTGTGGAATTTGCCAGATGAAATGACTTAAAACTCATTTACTTTTTTTTAAAAAAGTGCATGTCACTCAGCCCTTTGGTGAAGAGGCATATCCTCAATGGTATTCTGCCATGTGCCTACTCAGGGCCAAGCCTGTGTGGGTCCCTGGTACACTGGTGACTAAGACTCGTCCCTGTCCTTGAGGTCCTCATGTGGGGAGAGAGCAGGTTGGCAGGTAATTAAAGGACAATGAGCCAAGAGGAATGGACAAGAGGTCCCCAAGTCATGGTGCACTGGGCTCATATATATATGAAAGAAAGCGAGACAGGGGTGAAATGCATATACAGTCATGTGTCGCATATTGACATTTTGGTCAATGACAGGCTGCTGATAGGACGGTGGTCCCATGAGATTGTGATGGAGCTGAAGCGCTCCTATTACCTAGTGATGCTGTAACTCTCATAAGGTCATAGTGCAATGCATCGCTCGTGTGTTTGTGGTTATGCCTATGTAAACAAACCCACTATGCGCCAGTCATGTAAAAGTATAACATATGCAATTATGTATAGTTAATAATCCTTGATAATAACAAATGACTGTTACCAGTTTATGTATTGCATATGCTATACTTTTTCATTATTTTAGAGTGTACTCTTTCTGCTTATAAAAAAAGTTTACTATTAAATAGTATGCCCTGTTCCACTAGCAGCAGCCTCATGTATCTTATGTTGGCTACATCTCTTGATTACCTCATTTTCTCTTGTGCTCGATTTACTCTCCTATTGTTTTGCTATGTAGGTTGTAGCCTAGGAGTAATAGGCTATACCATACAGCCCAGGTGTGGGGCAGGCCAGACCATGCAGGTTTGTGTACGCGAACTCTATGAGGTCCTTGCACTGACAAAATCACCTAAGGACACATTTCTCAGAACTTATCCTTGTTGTTAAGCTGTGCATGATTGTATTCATATATTCATCTATAATAAAGAGAGAGACAGGGATACAGAGAAATCAAATGGTTCCACAATACACATCCATGCAGCCATACATATAAAGGAAGATAAAACCAATATACTAACGCGTTAACAATTATTGAGTCTCTCTGGAGGAAATATGATAATTCGTCGTACCATCCTTTCAACTTTTTCAGTATTTCCCCACTTTCATAATAAAGAGTGGGGAAAATAGCAGGAGTATTACGTGAATCAGGTGAGCGTTATAATGGTAGGAAGACTAGTAAATAGCAGATGCTTACAAATGTTTGTGTCATGGCTAACAATGCACAGTTGCAAAGTGCATCTGATATATACCATCTCCATTCACCCTCAGAACGACTTCGTGCAGGTCTCTAATAATCACCCCATTTCCTAGGAGAGGCTTGGAGACCTCGGTGATTTGCCCAAGGCCCCCTGCTGGTAGGTGATGCAGCTGGGACTGAGACCCAGGTTTTTAGACTTCAAATCCAGTTCTCTGCTGTCATCCAAAGCCTCCCTCAGGAGTCCATGGCGTAATCGCTGCCTGTGCCAGGAGCCGAGAGCCCCAATGTGCAGAGGAGACCTGGCGCTCCTCTGCCCAGTCACACTTCTTCTTGGGCACAAGCCATCATTCCCTCCTCCTTCTGGGCTCTGCAAGGGGTGATGGGAAGGGAGGCAGGCCCCTAGGCAAAGATGGCAGCCGACCTCGGTCCTTTCTCCTTGGCTGAGGTCGGAGCGCGCCTAGGCAATGGCCTGTGTGGGAAGATCGCCTCTCAAGGCCAGAGAGTGCTTTGCGTGGGCTCACACGGAGCACCTGCTTGGGAAGAGCATCACTCCTTCGGGCACCCAGCCAGAGGGCATTTTATCACTTACTGGCAACATGAGCTAGATAAATGGCTCCTTCTTGGTCTCCTGCCCATTATTGCCCGGGCTGCCAGAAAGTCTTAATCACGCTGTCGAAAGAGGCTGAGCCCCTCCACCGCAAGTTGCCAGCTGGCTCCTATACCCCTTGGCTGGGCTGAGGCTTCCTGCGCCCCCACAGCGAAGGCCCCTGTTTGGGCCTGGTTCAAAGTGCACAGACCTACTACTCGATCTCATGTATATTTATGAGCCTCTTTCTAATTCTCAAGCCCTAGGGGAGTTGCTAAAGCTCAGATAGAACAATGATGTTTCTGTGGTGTCCACAGGGTCTCCAGGGCCTGGCCCAGTACCTGGGTCAGAGCAGGGTCCTGAAAGTCTTTGCTGGATGTAATGGGCAGAATTTGCCACCCCCTGCCCCACTCCCAGCTCACTTCAGGTGCTGAAGTGCAAACCCTCAGTACGTCAGAGTGTGACTACCCTTGGAGATAGGGTCTTTAAAGAGGTCACTGGGAGGTGAGCCGTAATCCCATGTGACTGGTGCCCTTATAAGAAGAGGAGGCTAGGATACTGACAGGCACAGAGGAATGTTTATGTGATGATAAAGAGACGACAGCCATCTACAAGCCAGGGAGAGGAGCCTCAGAAGAAACCAACCCTCACAACACCTCGATCTCAGACTTCTAACCTCCGGAATTGTGAGAAAGTACATGTCTTTTGTTTAACCTGCTCAGCGGTCCTTTGTTATGGCAGCTCCAGCAAAAACTGCGACACTGGATGAATACTGAATGTGTCGGAGACCGATCGCAAGACCGGGCACAGAGCTGGCTGTGGCTGAACCTCTGAGGAACTCCGCTCTCTGAGTGTGGCCTGCCCTGCCTGAATGGTTCGCCTTGACGTGTCCCTTGTAGGGTAGGCTGACCCCACTCTCCCTCCTGAGTCTCTTTTCCAGCTCTTTCTGCTTCGGCATCACCTGTCCTGATTATGAACCTCGGGGAGGCGGAGCCTCTGTCTGCCATGAGGGTGGTGGCCAGGGCATGAACAACAACGAAGTAAGATGACCTACTCATAGAGTAATCACGAGACCAGTGTCACAGGCAGGAGGGAGTCTCATGAAGGGAGATTTCTCAGGTGTCGGCTGGGTGATGCCACCAGGCCACAGAGAAGCCATGGAGTGTCCAGCTCAGTGTGTGAACACAATCCTAACCGACAGGGTTCTTAGGTGATGAAAAACATGTTAGCCTTGGTGCTTATTTCACAGGGTATTTGCATGGATTAAGTGAGAAAAATATGCAGAGCATTTGACACATTTATGTTTTTCAAAGTAATAGTTGCTATTATTTCATAACCTTGGTTCTTCTCAGTTAAAGCAATGTAAGATTTTCTTTCTAAAAGGCATCAAATGTATGTTTTTCTTGTTAGTACTTGATCAAAAACTGAGGTGTCCAGCCCTAAATATAACAGCATTGGGAAAGAAATGGCCTAATGGTCATTTACGGCTTGGATTATTCTTACTGAATCTCCGACAAAATTGCCACTTTGTCCTCCTGGTGTCTGGGAGCCTTTGAACCCCTCAAGGCAATCGAGTCACATGGGGGTTAAGGCAGGGGGCAATGTCTCCTGTTTAAAGTGGGTGAGACTTCGTGATTCTCTTTCTGTCCCTTGTCAATGTTCAAATAGCTGACCTCAGATGAGACTGCCATCAAAGGCCTCAAGGCACCGTGATGCCCTCTCAGCGAGCCCAGAGACACCTGGTGCTGAGAGGGACCCACACGCCCCACTTGTGGGGTGTCAGAGGCACGGGAGGTGAAGGCAGTCACCCAAGGCTGTGCAGCCAGTGCCGCTCGAAGGCATTACCCGAGTCTCTTGGTGTATCAGGAAATGAAAACAAAACAACAAAAACCGGCCCTGCTGGCAGCCAGACCATGACGCACCCAACCAAACAAAGACAAGGCCCCCAGAATAGAAACAATGTGCCACAAGGACCCTCCACATCCACGTTCACAGCAAGGCAGAGGGAAGGCCCCTCTGAAACTGAAAACCTGGCCGAACAGCCCCTTCTCGGACTAACAGGAGTGGCTGCTGCGCCTGTGCCGGCGCTGGCGGCGGGTCCACTGCCGTCTTCCTGCCTGCTGGGTCCTTGTGGATTAAACCAAGCAAGAACAAGTTGATGACAATCGATTAATTAAGCATTGATTAATCAATTACATTATGAAGCAGCCCAGTGATTGAGCTGCTCACCGCCCGCCCCCAGACTTCAGTCCAGAGCTGCTCTCGCTTCCTTTATCCTTCCTAGTCTTGGCGGCGCAGCCCAAGTCTTCCAAGAAGCCCCTCTCAGCCATTGGTACTGGGATGTTCCTGGGTTTCTCTGGACTGTGTCCTCCTTGCTGCAGTGAGCTGAACAAACCTAACTTTCATTCAGCCTTGAGTGTGTTCCTGGTGGTCTTTGGTTGGCGAACTTTTATATCTGTAAAATGGTCATAATAATACCTGCCTCCTATCCTTTTACAGGGAGATCGTAGGAAGCAAGTGGTATCACCCAGGTGGGAAGGAGATTTTAGAGCTGAAATAGTTTTAGGTCTATAAGCTAGTATGATGTGGAATTTCCAAATGGTTCCCTTTTCAGACTTAGAATAAGGCACGGTGGTACCTCGGTACTCATCATTAATTTCTTTTGGAACTCGTGACGAGTGCCGAAACCGATGAGTACTGAACAATGAAGCGTTTTCTCTTGTGGGGCAGTGTCATGACTCATACAAGTTCTAGCAAGTGTGACAAGTCCCAGGCAAGTGCTGAGTGCTGAGACATTTTTTTCTCATCAAAATGTGATGAGTACAGGGTTTGACGAGTTCTAAAGCCAATGAGAACCAAGATATGACTGTGTACTTTCTGAATGAAAGGTTCCTCTTCAAGCGTCATCTATTTTGCATTCATGCCTGTGTTTCCTTGGTGTAAATCCCTCCTCCAATTTTGTGTTAGGAGTAGCAATTAACAAGAAAACTTCAAAGAGACTTGTTCATGGCCAGGGCCTGCCTGTCAGGAAAACCTGAGTGTCTGTGGGTGCCCAGCAGCTGAGGTCACAGAGCTGGTGATTTTGAGCGCCCCCCTCTGCCTTTTCCTGTTGATGATATTGCTTTCTATCAGAGAGTGGCTGGGGTGTCGGCCAGGCTGGGAGATAAGGCCATCTACCCAGCAGGAGAGGCGGCCAGCAATTATGTCCCTCCTTTTTTCAAACGCCAAACTCAGTGGTGGTCCCTGGCCCAGTCACTCTTGGGTGAGTTTCCAAACTCCTCAGTATGGACTTTGAGGCCCTCGCCTCCAGCCACTTCTTTTTTTGTGCCCTCCCTTCCCTGGGCCACAGCAAATGCCTCAGGGATTTCCAATTTCAAGATCTGTTTTTCAAGCCTCCAAGACTTGTTTATGCTTTTCCTTTTGCTTGAACTTCTTTTCCTTTAAGACTCAACTCCGATCCTCTATGAGGGCTTCTCAGCTAACCTCTCCTGCCTCAGGGCCTTGGAATGTTTTGTACTTAAGTGTGCACTTATCACATTATGTTGAAATTATGCCACTCCCAATTTCTAATCTATGCATGCATGTGCGCACGCGTGCGCGCGCGCGCGCACACACACACACACACAGCTGCAGGGGCCCCAAGACCCCATCAGTTGAGTAGGTCCTTGATGAATGGAAGTGTGCTTTTTCATTTTTGTATCCACAGGGACACGTGTTTGTACTGACCATGGGGTCTATTACATGGTAGGTGGTTAATAAATGCCGTAATTTGTCATTGCTGATCTTCTTATGCTTCAGTATAAAGCACCATATTATTTTCAGTATTTTTGTTCCTCTTGGGATGGAGAAGCGGGAACATTTGTCACTGGGAAGTTTTTTGCAATCATAGAAAGGTCAGTTCTAATCGACTGAGAATCACAGGCTCTGCCCAGCTTTTGGTAATGCCCAGCTCATATGAAAAGAATGTTCTTGATCCTATTTGCAGGCCTGTCAAGGAGTGGTTCAGTGTGGATGGTTAATTAGCTATTGCAACTAGTATTTTTCCATCAGTTACAACTTGGGAATTTTTTTCACTTCAAGAATCACTTTCTTTTCAGCATGGTGATTATTTTATTTCAGAGACATAAATCATCACAATATCTTTGGGTTTTATATTATTTGGGATATGGCTACCCCTGAGGGAGGTCACTATCCAGGATCAATAGATGTTGATGCTCTTCCCCGACCCTGACCAGGAGACAGGCTTGGGGCCAGGGTTGCCCTGGGGGCTTGCATTGCTTCTGTGGGAAGAGCCCTCAGCCTGGAAGTCAGGAGACCTGGGTTCAAGTTTTGTCATTAACTATCTAATTTTGGTTTTTTAGTGGTTCTCAGGGTGTGGTTCTCAAGGTGTGGTCCTCAGGCCTCCAGCAGCACTTGGGAACTTGCTAGAAGTGCAAATTCCTGTATCCACCCCAGGGCCACTGAATTAAAAGCTCTGCAGACGGGGCTCAGAAATATTATTTTTAATAAATTTTATTTATTTTACAAATCAGTAATATTTACTAAAACCTTATTTGAATAAGCTTCTGAGGTACACCAAAGTTTGAGAACCTCTAATCTAGTCAAATCCCCCTGTTATATCATTTTGACATAAATTTATTTTTCATTATTCAAATCATTAAAGCAAATATATTTTAAACACACTATAATGTTACATAAAATTTGGAGATAAAAATTCAGATATAAGCTCAACTAAAGCATCAGCATTTTTGTACATTTTTTTTCTAGTATTTTATTCTCAAACACACATATCTTCAGAGTTGTAATCTCATAGGACCTGCACACTTAGGCATACTGGCTGTGTTTATAGCTTCATAAGAACCATTTTTAATGGCCCCACACAGAACACTTCACCAGGCCCCTGAACGTGAACTTGTACATGTGGAGGTGAAAATGCTGTGGACAGACAAAGAGGCCTCCCCTTTGATGCATTTGATCTCCTTCTGTTTACTCCCCTCCTACCATTCCCCTAGGCCCGCTGTGGAAAAATGACACTGAGTGTTTTTGGAAATAGAGTCATGGACTGAGAGGAAAGGAAGGTTAACCAACAGTCCTGAGTTTTCCAGGATCTTCCAGGACCCTGGGTTCCCCCAAACCTGAAACCCTCCCTTACAACCTTGAAGCAGGTGGGCATTCAATGTGCTGCCTGTGTCTGTAGCTAAGAATTACACCTCCCCCTGAGCAGCATGGCTGGTGGGAACAACTGAAGGGTGAGCCCCAGGTGCCCATGGCTCACCTTACCATAGCAACCCCACTCTCTGCGGGACTGGCTGGGCTCTGACTCATTGCTCTGGTTTTCACACATGGGCTGAAGTGTGTCCGTGACCCCCAGCTTGCCTGGCAGGGACCAGATGTCCTGCCTGCCCCTGGCCAACCCCTCTCCTTATTGGGCTGACCCCAATCTCTGGCTGTGAGTGCCCCGCTTTGAAATGGATGCTCTCCTTGGAACCAGCAAATAGCCACCTTCCTGGCAATGAGAACTGATTGCTGCGGCCACTGACCTGTCTGGACCCCATAGATATCAGGGACACTGGAGGCTGAGGTCAGAGGTGGTAACATAGCCTTGGAGCATGTAACTGAGACTGCTTCGTCCTGTCTTATGAGCTGAACCTAAAACCAGCAAGGCTGCGCCCCTGCTCCTCCTCTCCTCCCCTCTCCCTGCTGACTTGCCTGCGAGGACCCAGCATGCCTTGCAACACAGTAGAAGCTGGTATGGAAAGGGCAGTAAGTGGGGGCTTGGTACTGGACAGTTGACTCTTGGCTTGACACTCAGTGATTCACGTGTTTGGGTCAGTTTACAGGCTCAATCCCTTCAACAATCAGCCCTCTCCAGAGTTACAACTCCTTTCCAGAGTTATGCTCTGGAAAATGGAGTATTCTCTGGCCCAAAATGAAAGAATATGGGTTTTAAGCCCTGAGTCCCTGGTGAAGGGCAAGCAGGATGGAAGACTGGCTGCTGTCCCTTCACTTCTGGATTGTCCTCTCTGGGTATGACACCCTGAGCTGAGCTCCAGACCAGCTCAGCCGTAGGGCCAGGGAGTCTAGCAGAGGGCAGGTAGGATTTCACTGGAATGCTGAATCCCCAGGTGAAGGAGTTCTACTTCCGGATGCCACCTCCAGTGTTACTCGTGAATGACTCCTGCAAATGTGGAGTCATTCCCATCAGGAATTTGCAGGCCCTACTGGGGAAATAATTCTAGGCCTGGCTGTGCCTGTGAGGATGGGTGGAGGTGGCAGGTCTTAAGGGACAGTGCAAGGTGTCTTTCCCAGTGGCCCTTGGGGACAACAAATCTAGGACCAACTTAATTGCAGATAATCAGGGTCTCTTCTTTTTAATTTAAGTTTTTTCTTTTACATTTAAAAACTTAACAAAAAACATGCTCCATGGCCTTAAAACTCTTTATATATCTTTAAATGTACTTTGAATTCCTAGCAATATACAGGTATAATTTCTTTAAGTCATGATTCAATAAGGTAGGTTCTTTCATCCTGTTTTCCCCCGCCTTATCGCATATAAAGTTTTCTTATACTTATTTATAAAGCTACAAGCCCTATTGTTATTTAACTTTTTAAAGGTCACAGGTACCTCTGATAATTTGCCAAAAGTTTTGACCTCTCTCCCTCATTTAAACTGCACGTACACACAACCTTGGGTGCCCTCCCAGAAGACATTTAGACTCTCAAACCCATCCCTGTGCTGGGTCAAGATAACCAGCATTAAATTGTGAGTGTCTGAGGGTGAGCATTAAGCTTTTTACTTCTGAATCCCACCACTATCATCCCAAAACATTTCTTGGGACTTTTAGTGGTAGATATTTGAAACAATGCTTGTTTAAAGGTGGACTTAGTAAATAGCTGGTCCCTCCATCCTTGATGGTTTATTGGTGAGCATTCAAATTGTTCCCAGTTTTATTGCATTTGTGACCCGGTGTTTCTGTCAGTACCCTCCTATCTCCCTTTTCTTTTTCTTTCCAGAAGGCCTATTTTTACAAGGCATTTGGGCTTGAAAAACACATGCACTTTATTGACTCTGCACCTTTGCTTATGCACAGGAAAAGACTCATTCTCTTTCATTCAGATTCCATCCTACAAGACCCTGAGCCAATGCTGCCTCCTCCCAGAAGCCTTCCTTGCACTCATGCTTGCAAATAAACTCTTGGCATCTCTACCTGCTCCCTGTCTTAGTTTGGTTGCTGTAACAAAGTACCATGTACTGGGCTGCTTAGAACCAACAGAAGTTTATTTCTCACATTTTTGGAGCCTGGAAGGCTGAGTTCAGGGTATCAGCGTGGTTGGGCTCTGGTTAGAACCCTCTTCCAGGTGTCCTCACATGGTAGAGAGAGAGCAAGCCCTCTGGGGGTCCCTTTTATAAGGGTGCTAATGCCATTCATTAGGGCTCTACCTCATGATCAAATTACTTGCCAAAGGGTCCCCTCATAATACCATCAGATTGGGGGTTAGGATTTCAACATATACATTTTGGAGGGACACACACACTCAGTGCATCATACTCCTCTCCAGTGATACTCATCATATTCCATATCCTAGTTGAGGAAATTTTATATATACGTCTTATCTCCTTTATTAGACTCAGTGGTACACCCCGTGTATTCAAAACCCAGAATGGATAATTTTACTACCCCTCTGCTCTGTAAGACAAAATTATTTTCAGTGATACGCATACAAAAATAATAATCACTATTTTTTTGACTTATTCTGTAGTTTTACAGCAACAAACAATTTAAAAAAGAATAATACACTTCAACTTTAAAGATACTCAAATGCATTAAAAGTACTTCCAATAAGAACTAAAATTTTTACTTACCAAACAAAGCATGACATCTCACAGTTCATTATAATATCTGTTTTACTATTTTAAATGTTAAGCACAAAAGCCCTAAATGGTCATGTAGGATAGCAGAGTTGAAATTCTAGGCTGTTTCTTTGTCCTTACAATCACTGTGGTATCATTTTTTTTTAACTTCATTTAAGTGCAGGAACATGCAGTAAGGACCACAGAGTTGGACACATAAGATGACCCAAGTGAGTTGGGAAGACGCTGAGTCCTTACATATTTCCTCTTGCAATGAGCACAGGCCACTAATCTGTGAGAGTCAGGGGTCAACTGACTAACTGGGAGTTCTCTAAATTGACTATGATGGAGAATATATTATTTATTAAAGGATAATAAAATGTGATCACTCGAAGTTTACATATAGATTAATGAAACTCCACAGAAACCACAGCAGTTGTTTACAATGTTGCCCAAAAATATATTTTGGATGGGAGGAGCTTTATTTTTATCCCTGACCTTAGTTGGAATTGTGATAATGAAAGGAACATCCAACTTTTAGCAAGTTCTATCATTGTACTTAGATCCCCTATGGACAATGGTCCCCTTATTGCCAGCTTTCAGGGCAGATGGCTCCTAGCTCCCAACCCCTGATCTGACACTGGCCCCCCTAGAGGGCGGGGACCAGCTGTGTTGTCCACTGATGGACGGTCTCTGCTGCATGAACGCAGTGGTTGAGTGTGGGCCTTGGCCCCAGAAGGATCTCCCAGGATGTCCTCCCTTTTCCTACGTGAGGCTTATTTTCTTCAAGTACTTCAAACAAAGCAACATATCATAACAGACTGAATACAGAAACAGATCCATTAAGCTGTCTCCAATTAAGCGGATATTAAAGAAATTTCTTGGTAAAGAAGTGTACTCTTCTGACTCACTTTTTCTTTGTTGTTGTTTCAAAAGTACATTATTTCTCATAATATCATATTATACATGTTAATATGTGATGAATTTGTTATTATTTTTAAAAGCATTAAAATTTTAAAAATTTAGAAGATCCAAGATGGCAGAGGAGTAAATGGAAGATATGCTAACCTCCTCCCAGGACAAATCTGGAATTACAATTAAATTGTAGACAAATCATCTTGAATAACCAACTGAACACTAGCTGGAGAGAAACCTTATAACCACAGACAGACAGAAGAAAACACTTTACCACAACATGACTGGTGGAGGAGATGTGAGAGGGCTGGCTGGCTCCCATGGGCAGAAGCTGAAGTGCTGGAGGTATATTTCAGTGGCTGAGGGGAACCCCCTGAGAAATGTGGGATCTAAACCACAAGTTAGGCTCCCTAGCCTACAGCACCAGAGCCAGAAAGGAACCCAGGTAACATCCATCTGCGAAAAGCTGCTGGGGTTCTGTCGGCCATGGAGAGACAACCGGAGATGCAGAGAGCCTCTTAAAGAGCCAAAGCACAAAATTTCATTTGTGACCACTTACTGTGGGTGCTGGCAAAGGGAGGGCAGAGTGGACTAGAGATGCTTGAGGAAAGTCTGGGTTGGTGCCTCTGGGGAAAGAACGAGGGACCAGCTGCCAGGATCTGTGAGCTGAGTCATTCCCCACACTACAGAGACCATCTATCTCAGGCAGAGCTCTCCTTTCTGAATAGCATCAGCCTGAAGAGAAGCAGTAGCCCTACCTGAAAGAATTACTCTGCCCCACCCTGTGGTGTATAAGCCTGTCTACTGATTAGAGGTTGATTACATTAATAAGAGATAGGCTTAATGGCTGATTAGTTTAACATCTAAGGTGGAAAATACAAAGAAGCAGCCAAAATTGGATGCCAAAGAAACAGGCCCCAAATGAAAGAGCAAGAGAATTTCCAGAAGAACTACATGAAATGGAGGTAAGCAATTTATCAGATAGATAGTTTAGAATAATGATTATAAGGATACTCAACGGCATGAAAAAAGACATAGAAACCATAAAAAAAGATCAGTCAGAAATAAAGAATGCAATATCTGAAATAAATAATACACTTTAAGGAATAAACAGTAGGTTAGGTAAAGCTGAGAATTGAATCAGTGTTTTGGAGGACACAGTAGAAAAAATCAATCAGGCAGAGCAGCAAAAAGAAAAAAGAATTAAAAAATACGAGGAGAGCTTAAGAAACATCTTGGACAACATGAAATGCACAACATCCACATCATGGGAATACCAGAAGGAGAAGAGAGTGAGCAAGGGATCCAGAACCTATCTGAAGAAATAATGTCTGAAAACTTCCCTAATCTACTGAAGGAAAAAGTCACACAAGTCCAGGAAGCTCAGAGAGTTCCAAACCAGTTGGACCCAAAGAGGCCTACACCAAGACACACCATAATTAAAATGACAAAGCTTAAAGAGGAGAGAATCCTAAAAGCCACAAGAGAAAAGCATGTAGTTACTTATAATGGAGCACCAATTAGACTGTCATCTGATTGCTCATCAGAAACACTTCAGGGCACAAGGGAGTGGCTAGAAATATTCAAGGTGATGAAAAGCAAGGACGGACAACCAAGGCTACTTTACCCAGCAGAGCTATCATTTAAAATTGAGGGAGAAATAAGGAGCTTCCCAGATAAGAAAAAGCTAAAGGAGTTTGTTAACACCAAACCAGTACTGCAACAAATGTCAAAGGAGTAAAGAAGAAGAAGGAGGAGAAGGAGAGGGAGGAGGGGGAGGAGGAGGAGAAGAAGAAAAATGAAAAAAACCCAGGAAAACAGTCTAACGATAAAACAGCACTACATACATATCTATCAATAATCAACTTAAATGTAAATGGTTTAAATGCTCTGACCAAAAGACAGAGGGTAGCTGATTGGATAAGAAAACAAGACCCATATATATGCTGCTTCCAAGAGACCCATCTCAGATTGAAAGATACACACAGACTAAAAGTAAATGGTTGCATGCAATGGAAAAAAGATATTTCATGCAATAGAAAAGAAAAAAAGGTGGCATAGCAGTGCTTGTATCTGACAAAATAGACTTTAAAACCAAGGCTATAGTAAGAGACAAAGAAAGACACTACATAACAAAAAAGGGAGCAACCCAACAAGAGGATATAACCCTAGTAAACATTTGTACACCCAGCATAGGAGTGCTTAAATATGTAAAGCAAATCTTGAAGGACATAAAAGGAGAGATGGAAATACAGTCATAGCTGGGGATTTTAACACCCCATTGACTTCAATGGTTAGATCTTCCAGGCAGAAAATCACCAAGGAGACAGAAGCCTTAAATGACACACTAGATCAAATGGATTTAATTGATATCTTTAGAGCATTTCACACCAAAGCAGCAGAAAACACTTACTTTTCAAGTGCACATGGAATGTTTTCTAGGATAGACCACACGCTAGGACACAAAACAAGTCTCAATAAATTTAAGAAGACTGCAATCATATCAAGCATCTTCTCTGACCACAATGCTATGAAACTAGAAACCAATCATGAGAAGAACACTGAAACACATGCAAAGACATGGAAGCTAAACAACATGCAATTAAAAAATGAATGGGTCAACAACAAGATCAAGGAAGAAATCAAAAGATGCCTTGATACAAATGAAAATGAGGACATAACAATCCAAACTCTGTGGGACACTGGGAAAGCAATCCTAAGAGGGAAATTCGTAGTATTACAGGCCTATTTCAAAAAACAAGAAAATGCTCAAAAAAACAATCTAACTTCACACTTAAAGGAACTTGAAAAGGAGCAACAAACAAAGCCCAATGTGAGTAGAAGGGAGGAAATAATTAAGATCAGGGCAGAAATAAATGAAATAGGGTCTAAAAAAAAAAGATCAATGAATTCAAGAACTGGTTCTTTGAAAAGATAAACAAGATTGACAAACCTTTAACCAGACTCATTAAGAAAAAAAGAGAAAGGACCCAAATAAATAGAATCAGAAATGAAAGAGGAGAAATAACAGCTGACACCAAAGAAATACAAGGGATTGTAAGAAAATATTATGAACAATTACAAGCCAACAAACTGGATAACTTGGATGAAATGGATAATTTCCTAGAAACATACAATCTGCCAAAAATAAATCAGAAAGAATTAGAGAATCTGAATAGACAGATTACACCTAATGAAATTGAAGCAGTAATCAAAAAACTCCCAACAAACAAAAACCCTGGCTAAGATGGCTTCACAGGTGAATTTTACCAAACATTCCGAGTACTAATACCTCTCCTTCTCAAACTGTTTCAAAACTTCAAGAGGAGGGAGGGCTCCCAAACTCATTTTACAAGGCCAGCATTATCCTAATTCCAAAACTAGATAAAGACACTACAAAGAAAGAAAATTATAGGCCAATATCACTGATGAATTAGACGCTAAAATCCTCAACAAAATATTGAAAAAACAAATACAGCAATGCATTAAAAAAATACACTATAAGCAAGGGGGATTTATTCTAGGAATGCAAGATTGGTAGAACATTTGCAAATCAATAAATGTGACTGATCACATAAATAAAATCAAAGATAAAAACCACAGGATCATATTAATAGATGATGAAAAGATCTTTGATAAAAACCAACACCCAGTTATGATAAAAACTCTTAGCAAAGTGGGAATAGAGAGAACATACATAAACATAATAAAGGTCATATATGACAAACCCACTGCCAGCATAAATGAGTAAAAACTATAACTGTTCCCGTTAAGATCAGGAACAAGACAGGGATGTCCATTTTCACCTCTCTTATTCGACATTGTACTGGAAGTCCTAGCCACAGCAATCAGACAAGAAGAAGAAATAAAAGGCATCCAAATTGGAAAGGAAGAAGTAAAACTGTCTTTATTTGCAGGTAGCATGATACTGTACATAAAGAACCCCAAAGATTCCAACAAGAAACTACTAGAACTGATAAATGAATTCAGCAAAGTAGCAGGACACAAAATTAATATTCAGAAATCAGTTGCATTTTTATATGCCAATAATGAACTAACAGAAAGGGAAATTAAGAAAACAATCCTTTCACAATTGCTTCGGAAAGAATAAAATACTTACGAATAAACCTAACCAAGGATGTAAAAGACCTGTACTTGGAAAATTATGACAGTGAAGAAAGATATTGAAGAGGATACAAATAAATGGAAGCACATACCATGTTCATGGATAGGAAGAATTAACATCATTAAAATGTCCATACTACACAAAGTAAAAGTAAAGTAAAATCTGTAGAGTCAACACAATTCCTATCAAGATTCCAATGATGTATTTCACAGAACTAGAACAAACACTTCAAAAATGTATATGGAACCACAAAGGTTCCTCATAGCAACAGCAATCCTGAGAAAGAAGAATGAAGTTGGAGGAGTCATGCTACCTAATATCAAACTATACTACAAGGCCATAGTAATCAAAACAGCATGGTACTGGCATAAAAATAGACACATAGATCAATGGAACAGAATAGAAAGCCCAGAAACAAACCCATACCTTTATAGTCAATTAATATTCGACAGATGAAGCAAGCACATACAATGGGCTAAAGATAGTTTATTCAATAAATGGTGTCAGGACAATTGGACAGATACGTGCAGAAAAATGAAACTAGACCACCTTCTTACATCACACACAAGAATAAATTCAAAATGGATCAAATACTTAAATATTAGAGCTGAAACCATAAAAATCCTAGAGGAAAACATAGGCAGCAAAATCTCAGAAATTGTTTGTAGAAATTTTTTATTGGATATATCTCCCCAGGCAAGGGAAACAAAAGAAAAAATAAACAAATGGGACTTCATCAAACTAAAAATATTTTGCACAGCAAAGGAAATCATTAACAAAATAAAAAGACAACCCACAGAATAGGAGAACATATTCACTGATACATTTGATAAGGGGTTAATATCCAAAATTTATAAACTACTTACAAAATTCAACACTGAAAAGCCAAACCACCCAGTTAAGAAATGGGCAAAGGACTGGAATAGACGCCTCTCTAAAGAGGACATACAGATGGCCAATAGACATAAGAAGATGCTCAATGTCATTAGTCTTCAGTGAAATGCAAATAAAAATCAGTGAGATACCATCTCACGCTTGTCAGGATGGCTATCATCGATAAATCAAAAAACAAGTGCTGTTCAGGGTGTGAAGAAAGGGGAACACTTCTGCACTGTTGGTGGGAATGCAGACTGGTGCAGCCACTGTGGGAAGCAGTAAGGAGATACCTCAAAATGGAGCTGCCTTTCAACCCACCAATCTCATTTCTGGAAATATAACTGAAAGAACCCAAAACACTAATTTGAAAGAACATAAGCACTCCTATGTTCATTGCTGCATTATCTACAATCACCAACATATGGAAGCAGCCCAAGTATCCAACGGTAGATGAGTGGATAAAACAACTATGGGACATTTACACAATGGAATTCTACTCAGCCATAAAAAAGAAGAAAATTTTACTCTTTGCCATGGTATGGATGGACCTGGAGAACATTATGCTACCTGAAATAAGCCAGTCAGAGAAAAACAAATACCATATGATTTCACTCATATATGGAATCTAATGAAGAAACTGAACTAACAAGCAAAACAGAGACAGACTCATAGATGGAGAGCAGATGACAGCTAGTCAGTGGGGAGGTCAGGGAATGGAAGGATTGAGCAAAAGAGAAAAAGTACTCATGGACAACAGTGTTGTGGTTGCTGGGGGGAAGGGTTATAAGGAGACTAAATGGTAATTGAAACAATATATAATAAAGATTTAAAAAAACAAAGAAGAATGGGTACCACAAGGTTCTCTTCTATCCAAGAAGCTACACTGGGGCCCTGCAGGTTGTTGGCCTGCAGTTCACGGTCACAGAAGGGGTATCTGACAGTTGCAGAGCTTCTAACTGAAATCTGGATGTGCGCATAGAAACACCTGACCCTGATCCTGGGAATATCAGGGGAGGAGCTCTGAAAAGATTTCTCTAACAAAGTGCCAAGTGTCAGCAGCTAAATCCACCATTTCTATTGTCTTCTCCAACAGACAAAGAAGGAATTTTCTAATTGTTCTTTTCTGATTTCAATCACCATATGCTACAATGATGACAATCAGACAGTGGCAAATATTCCACTTTCTTCACTCACAGCAACAAGAAATTACCTACAAAACTGGGAGCAGCTGAAAAGGTAAGATACACTTTGATGAATTCCCTTAGAATGCCAAAAAGACCGTGACAATAGACAGGGAGGAGAGAGCAAAACATAGGGGAATGTCTATCTTCAGTAGTGTTTTCTGAAATTATCTTTGCGTCAAGAACAGAAATAACATTGAGACTGACAGGGGAACTCAAAAGTTAAAGATTTTAGCTTCAATTATAGTTGATAGGCCTAAGTGATTAATGTATGTGGAAAGCTGTTATTCCAGGAATTGAAATGCATGACCTATTTGACTCCAGGAGGTCAATAAGCAATTTAACCTTTGTGCCCCAGGGGGTCTGCAAGCAATGGTGGTCACATCTGAGCCATCTTGTCTCAGGGAGAGAACTTTGTGACACAGAGAAAGAATTGCTGATCAGAGGATAAAGAAGTAGCAGAAAATCACTGTGGGACTGAAACTCTTATCTGATTAACCTTTTTCCAAACCCTTTGCCTACCAGGTCCTTCTCCCTATAAAAAGGTCAGCTTAAGATGAGATGTTAAGATGGTTTTTGAGGGTACATAACCCACTCTCTTCTCAGATCACTGGCATCTGAATAAAGCACCCGTAACGATTTTTTAAAAATAAAAATAAAAATGAAAAAACAAAATTTAAAAAATTTCTCAGTTTTAGCTTCTCATAGGGTAAACATTGATAGCTGTATTCTGTATATATGTATATAAAAAAAGCTCTCTGAAGTTCTAAATAGTTTTTAAGGATATAACGGTGTCCTAAGACCAGAAGGTTTGAGAGCTGGTGTACTGCTGCCCAGCCTTATATATATGAGAAGAGTGAATCAATAAATGGGCTTCAGCTGCTTCTAGGATTTGGCAGTCGTAGCTGGAATTGACACCTGTAGGCAGTGGGGTGAATACCTGGAAGGTGGGGGCTGTGGGGATGTAAGAGCAGCCACGCCCATTTGAAGCAGCGTTGGCCCTGATGGCAACATCAGCACTGGGCCTGGCCTCAGGCAGTGATGAGGTCTGGGGATGAGGGTCATGGTAGCTCTGCGTCCTGGGGAGTTTCAGGAGGCTCCCCATATTCTGTTCCCCTTAGTGCTGACAAGCAGGAACAACTGTCCGAATCTGCCTCTTGGGAGAGGAATTGAGCAGTAGGATCTTCTAGGGACCATCGTCTGTCAAACCACTGGGTGTGAGCACAGCAGAGAGGGAGGCCTGGAGCCTCGGTCAGACGGATTAACCTGTAGGGGTTTCTGCCTGATAGGCCCCAACGCCATGGGACCAAGTTGCTTCACTGCTGGCCTACTTGACCAGATGGTGGAAGTGGGATAGAACGTTTGTGCAGCTCTGGCACATACTGGGTACACAGTACATTAGCGGGTCCATTACTAATGTCATTAATAATAACAAAACAGAAGTAGGCTGGGAGGGGTGAGGTCATAGGGTCCTTGAGGGAATTCTTTCTGGACCATGACTACTGACAATTGAAGCCTGGTGTAGACCAGGGTTTCTCAACCTCAGCATTTTGCCCCTAATAATTTATTGTTTGTGGGGGGTGTTCTGTGCATTGTAGGATGTTTAGCGGCATGCCTAGCCTCTAACCACTACATGACAATAGTACTCTCTCTCTGGTTGTGGCAACGAAAAGTGTCTCTGGACATTGCCCAGTGTCCCACGGGAATGGTTCTGCTTCTGGATCCTCATTGACAAGGGATGCTCGCTCCCTGGCAGCACCCAAGGAGATAGGCACCAGCCTCGTGCTCACAGACCTGGCTCACTCTTGCAGAAGAATTCTGCCGAGAGATTCTGCTCTCAAAGGAATGAGAGGCCTCCTGGCCCTGATTTATTTTCCTAAAAACCCTCCTGCTGATTGTGGCAATTGTGGCCACTTCCCTCAGCTTTTGGACAAATCAGGTCCTAGGAAAGCAGCAGCTGACCCGCAAAGGGTTTGTTGAGGGAAACCTGGACAATACCCAGAGGCTGGCGGGGTGGGGCGGGGGGCACGTGGCAGACACCTGCCCTTCGACCTCCATTCAGGCACCGATGGCTTCTAGTCCCCACGTCACCTCTGAAAACCAGTCTCGGCCAGTCAACAGCAGAATAGATAAACACAGGGTGGTTTTTCTCGCAACGGAATTCTACAGCAACCAGAAGAGAAGAGTAACCAGCACACACAGCTGCAGGGATGAAGGTCTCCAGTGTGATGTTGGTGAAAGAAGATGGCAGCAAAAGGGCACATACTATGCGCACACATGAACAAAAAGTTCCAAAAAAGGCCAAGTAACCTATGTTAAGTCTCCAGAGGAACACAGAAGGGGCTTCTGGGATGCGGATTCAGATTGCGACAGTTTATTAAGCACTTTATGATATAGGCACTTTCCTATATATGTGTTATATTTCAATAAAGACATAAACAAACAAAACAACATTCTGAACCAAAGTTCAGGATAGTGCCTTCAGTAAAATCCCTGTGAACCTAGGGAATAAAAATCATTAGCAATTTTGCCTGCACGGCTCTAAATTATTATCATCATTTTTGGACATAGTTTTGTAAATGAGGTGCGTATGTAAAATAATTAGCATAGTACTTGGCACACAACATGCTCAATGGATGATAATTAATATTATTAACAAGTTATTAAATTACCTACGATACAGAATAATAAAATACAAAGAACGGCCCTATTTCTTAGAGGAGAAGAAAAGGGTTCTGGAATTTTCAGGTACATCCTGGTTAGTAAATTCCCAGCGTATCTGGAGCTCCCTCCAAGCATAGTCTTTGAGGAAAGAAAAATCTAAACCTCCATTTTAGAATTACTAGCTCCTGGTCAGTAACAAGCACAAAGACAGAATCCCAAATGCCAGTCTTATTTGGCCACATTGTTCGGTTCACTTCATATCTATCATTTATTGATTCTATGCACTGTTTAGGGAGCTGGAACCCACCTACCTGGCCAAGCATTTGGATCTTTTTGGCCATCAATCTATTTTGCGAATTCACAGACCAAAGAGGCATGACTGCTGGTGTATTCCTCAGACTCAGAGGAAAACTTTGGCAAAAACAATAAAGTCTAGAAATTTGTGCAATGATATATGTGCTTTAGACCTGACCGGAAGCAGGACTTTGTAAATTCCTTTTTCTTCTGAGAGAGCTAACAATTAGACAACCTCAGCAAGATGGAACATTTCATTGCAAGCTGTGCTTCCCAGTTGCAAATTAGATGCCAAATTAACTCTCAGGCAGATCGGAAACTCTTTCAGATTATTCTCCACTGAAGAAGTCTTAGGCAAGACTATTTCTGAATCAGAGAAGCAAGAGACTTCAGTGCCAGCTGCAAGTGCTTTTAGAAGACTTCTACTCCAAAAGCGGTTTCTTAAAATTTCAGTTGTTATAAAATGCTACATGTCTCTGTGACCTTTGATGCTGCCGAGAATGCTATGAAGCAAGCTCTGTCCCACACAGTAAAAAACACTTGGACTTTTTGTGACATACATTAAAAAAAAAAATCCATGCCCATCTCCAGAGAAAAGGCAGGCTCTTACCTAGTCCAAGGCTCTGTCCATGGGCACTTGATTGGATAAAGATGCTCAAAAGCAAGAAAATGGAGACACACAGGGGACTTTCCATTTCTCCCGTCTCACTTGGGGTCCGAGGTCTTCTTGCTAATTTCTGAAGCTAAAGAGATCAGATTGTCTATTGACAATTTGTTAAGAAAGGCTGCCCATTAATCATTAACCTTTAAACATGTTACCTAGTGTTCCAACATTCCTTGCTACCCCCAACCCAAATCTAAGTGTATCTAATACAAAAAAAAAGGTTGATTTACAAAAGTGTTTTTTATCCTGATACATGTTGAAAATAAAACATCTTGCCATGTACTCTTACCTTCTTAGCTCAAGGTCACAGTTCCAAATTAATCAATTTAAAGTTAATGTGTTGTGTTTGGAAACCCTGTCAAAGGTCGGGGTAGGTGGCTCCTATACGGTTGCCTAAGTTCCCCTGACAGGACTGCAAAGAGGTTGCAAGCTCATGGCAGTGGTATTTTAAATTGCAGGGTAAGCCCAAAGAAAAAGCAAAGGGCTTTCCTATGTGGAGAGTTCCTGTATACTATGTTTTCTGTTAAATTCAGCAACTGGTGCCTCTGGCCAAAGAGGGGAGGAGCAATATTTCTAAAACTGAAAGGGGCGGAAAGCCTCTAACCTCAGCGTAAGAAGGAACAAAGATGCAGAACTGGATGCTTTTGCTGAGACCCTAGGGGGAGATTACCCTGGAATAAACACGTTTGCACTCTATGTTAATTCATGTTGCAGCTGTGTGGAGGACTGAGAAGGGAGGGCACTGGGCGAAACCAGGCAGGAGAAATGCTACTGTGTATGACTCTGATAATATTCCTTGGGTCTTTAGTTTTATTTTAATTTTATTCATTTGTTCAATATTTATTTATCTATCTATCTATCTATCTATCTATCTATTTTGCATGCCTCCTATATGTTCTAGGCACTTTGGATTCACAAGCAAACAAAACAGACCAAGAATCCAGTCCTGCGAAGCTTGTGTACTCTTCGGGATGGAAGGAGTCAAGTTATAGACATTAGACATAATAAATAAGAGGTTTATGTACATTGGTAGAAGGCAATGAGAACTTGGGAAAAGAAGTATAGCGGAATTAAGGTAGGGGGAGAAGGTAGCGATTTTAAACAGAATGGTCAGGGTGAGCCTTGTTTGGAAGTTGAAGGCTGAGCAAAGATCTTAGTGAGTTGCCCCTGTGGACATCTTAGGGAGGAACAGTCAATGCATCCTGTGCAAAGGCCCTGAGGTAGAAACATGCCCGGTATGTTCCAGGAACAGCAACGAGGCCGGCGATTAGGGAGACATCATTATAAAGGCTTTGGCTTTTATACTATGAAACGCCGGGAACCATTCTGAGCAGAAGCTTGACATAACTTGTATTATATTTTAAAAAGATCATTCTAGTTTGCAAAGCTAGAAACAGATTATTAGCGAGTGAGGGGGCATGTAGGGAGATGTGTCAGAAGGTTATTGCAGATGATCCAGCAAGAGGTGATGGTGTCGTCGTTCAGCGCGGCAACAGCGGAATCGGGGAGAGGGGGATGGGTACTTGATATATGCTGAAGGTAACTGCAGCAGGATTTCCTGACTACTGGGATGTGGGATGTGAAAGAAAGAGAAAAGTGGAGGATAACTTCAAGGGTTTTGGCTTGACAATGGGACAATGGCATTGATATCAGCTGATTTGGGGAAGGCTGTCAGTGGAGCAGGGTTTGGGGAGATCAGGAATTCGGTTTTGACCACGTGCAGTTTGCTGTGTTTCATAGACATCCAAATGGAAATGCTGTGCAGGCAGTTAGATGACTTGGTGATCATCCTCCACTGAAACTGACAGACAGGATGTTCTGAAGCCAGCAGCAGGTTTGGACAGATTGACCCTAGGCCAAATCCGAACACTGGGCTACCTTGTGTCTGTAACTCCTTCCAGAGGGCTGCAGCTTGGGGATCGATCATCCACTCAGACGCACAATTTCTGAGCAGAGGTTTCTGCCTTGGCCCCCTGGCTCTGTCCTACCCTGTGCAGTTAAGCAGGATCTGAAGTTTCCATTTTACTTCTTCTTTCCCAGAAACCTGGGACCTAAAATCAGCTGACTATGCACCTTGGACTCCCCTCCCCTGTGCCCATCTCATGGTCTCCGGATGCTGCCAGGACGCCCCCCTGCACTGTAGACCAGCTTACTAAGATACAGCGCATCCATGTGCCTCCAGCATCCTGGGTCTACTATCTACTAGCTGTCTAAAATGCTATTTAACTTCAGTGAGGCCCATCTCCTTACCTGTAAAATGGGATAATGTGAACTGGAAACAATATTTCGAGGCGTCAACTTGATATTATTTTTCTCCCATGTCCCCTTTACTCTCCCTCCCACTTAAGAAGGGCAAATTAGAGAAAAGACTACAAATCTTTTATCTTCTCAAAACTTAGAATCTACGGCAAGTGAATTTAACCAACAAAGGCAAGCAAATGGCTAAATACCTTCCCATCATTAGAAAGAGTCTCTTGGGCTTTGCAAGTGGTTGGGGGAGGGGGAGATTTGTCCGTGAGGGCAGAGGGGACAGTCCTTTGCTTCCTAAGAACTCTGCTAGCAGGTGGTAAGAATCCAGAGAGGATATGACTGTGTGTGCGTTGGCAGGTGGATAAAAGATGCCCCTGTGCCTAGTGTGGGGCAGAAGCAGCAGTGAGCCTCTGGTGCTGACAGGCCATGCAGATGGGCAGCACAGGCTCCTCAGTGGCCACCTGCGTGGACTGATTACAGAAGACCGGGTGCTCACTCCCGCCCCCCGGGCCTGGGTATTGTGTCTGATCCAGAACTACGGCATAACAGAGGTGCGGGTGGGACGAAGGAATCGAGGAAGACCTGAAAAAGAAGAGTTGGGACTCATAGTTCAGATGGGTTAAAGAAAATAAAAACATTTCATGCACAAAAGATTTTGTGAACTGAGATTCACACCTCTATAAACATAGGTATGTCCAGAGAATTAGAGATTTGTATGGGAAGTGCCCAGCCGAGTGCTTGGTTCACAGCGTAGAGGTTCGATAAATTATAGTGACTTATTTTGGAGAAAATATGCTCAGTAGTCAGGAGTCCAGGCTTTGAAATCAAACAGATCGACGTTCAAATGCCTGGCCTGTCGCCTAGAGCAAGACCTTCATGTTCTGAACTTGACTTTTCTCCATCTGTGTAATGGGACTAATAATACCGACCCGATCAGATTAAAAGGAGGTAACCTAAAGAGGTAAAACCCTTAGCAATTTTTGCAAGGAGGAAATAATAAATGGCAGCTATAATAATAATTTTTATTGTATTTAATTCACCTTGGGGCTCACGAGAGCGCCCAGGCGATAAATAACAGCAGGACCACAGTGATCACATTTAAGCAGAAAGCGAAAAGGTTAGGAAAACAGGGGCCTGGACTGGTGGTTCCAAAACGTGACGGAGCATTGCGATCAGAGTCAGCCGAGAGCTCAGGAAAAGGGGGAGTTATGGGCCTGTGCCAGGGACGACAGAGTCAAAGCTTCCAGGGGTGGGGCCTGGAGACCCTTCATTTCAAAGGAGTTCTCCAGGTTGTTTCAGTTGAGAGCCATTGCCTCGGGGTGGTGCTTGAGGGATGTATTGGGATACAAGAGGAAAATAATAGACCTGTTAGATTTCCCCGTGCTACTGGCTATAGGCTGAATGCTGTGTCTCCTCCAAAAGTCGTGTGTTGAATCCTACCCCCCAAGGTGATGGTATCTGAAAGTGGGGTCTTTGGGAGGTGATAAGGTCAGGAGAGCAGAGCCCTCTTGAATGTGGTTAGAATCCTTATAAAAGGGACCCAAGAGAGAAAACTCTTGCCCAGTCCTCCACATAAAGTTACAACATGACCATCTATGCGGCCTTCATCAGACACCAAATCTTGGATTTCCCAGCCTCCAGAACCTTGAGAACGAAATTTCTGTTGTTTATAAGCCACACAGTCTGTGGTAGTCTGTTATAGCTGCCCAAACAGACTAAGACAGCACCTTGGAAAACTTTGTGTATTTATAATGTTCATAATTTATATATAGTACTATGTAATATATTAGTACTATGTAGTTTATAAGCAAATAAATATCCATATATTTTGGGAGGGGCTCTCAAAAAATTTTTTTGAACTGATAAGGGCACTCCAGTGAAAAGGTGTGAAGACTCTGCCATAGAGGAATAGAATAGCCCCCAGGTCTTCATGACTTGACTGTAACATGGTTGACTCCATGGATACTTTGGAACACTCATTAGATCCATTAGTGAGATCTTTTGTCATTTCCATACCCAAGAAAGCCCAGTAGTTTATGGAGGACCCTTCATTTCTCAAGAGCTGAAAAGGAGGCAGGCCTGAGTCCACGGGGGCTGGAGGCCCTAGCAGAGTTCTCAGCATTGCCTGTGATAGTACAGCCCAGTGGTTTTTCTCACCTGCGATGCTCAGTCTAAAATAATACTGGTATTATAGTTAGAGTCTTAGAAATTGTCCAGTTTTTGTTCTCTTTTACTTTGAAGAGCTTCTTAAAGAAATAGAGATTTCAAGAGACTGGCATTTGATGACCTGAAATGTAACCTTTTCTTTTAGTGTAATGGTGATAAGAAAGTTAATTGGGAGAAAAGAAATAAATATTTTACAAAGGTAAAGAAAGCAAGTCCCAGGAAAGGAGAAGCCAGAGGATCGAGGTGAAGTTCACTGATGAGAGGAACAGGGTTTTATATTCGGAACCAGATTTATTTGCTTTCATCCTCAGAAACTGGAGATTCCTGAGAAGGGCAGCCTCGGGCTGGAGTTCTAAGAAAAGAGTAATCAAAACAATAACTTTTTGACTGGTACTATTAATTTCATAATTTTACAGCTGAGATTTCAGAGATTAAAAACCAAATCTTACCAGTAAAAGGCTGAGAAAGGGGAAATCGGGCCCACCCGAGGCCAGGGTCAGTTTTCTTAACCACAAATCCTGACTCCCTACATATCTGCTTTCCTGGGGCTGCGCTGGGCTTCCTCTCCTACACCTCAACCCTCTTTCACTTGCAAGAAAAAATTTATAAAGTTTTCGGGATCACTGTCATTAGAAAATTAGATTATGCTCTTATTCTTCCTTGGGGCAAGGCTGCTATTAGGAAAATGACCAAGTTTTTACTGAGTCACAAATCGATCTGCGTGCGAATATGACAAAACTTCCTTAGTTTGAGTTAGCTGCAAACATGTCCTCATTTGGAAAGGGGTTGGACTGGAGTTTAACCTTTTCCTTATCTACATTTTTAAAGACCTGTACACAAGTGAAAGGTGAAAACAAGATTGTAGGTGATGTTTTAAACTGAAAGAACGAAGTGTTTCAAGCTTTTCAAGTAGGTATTTATTCATCCAAGATCATCACACCTCATTGATAAACCTTTGCTGATTGTCCTTTGTATCAGCTCTGTCTCTGACTCACTGTGTGAACTTGGGTTAATTACTGTAACCTCTCCCTGCCTCAGTTTCCTCATCCGTAAAATGGAACTGTGAGGATTAAACATTATGACAAAGAAAATGCCTGTAACTTGGAACAATCAGAGCTCATTTGATTTTTGTAACAAATGAGTTAGGAATTACTTTTACCTGTGAGAAAATTGAGGCTTGGAGGGTCTTTGTCCAAGGTCATATATTTAATCAGTGCAGATTGGATATATTAGATATAAGGACTATGAGGTCCCTCCAAGCTCTACTGCTCTCTGATTCCCCAAGTCTAAAGTGAAGAGCCAAGTACCTATGGAGCGAAGAGCTGAGATCTTGTCCCACACGTATTTTTATGGTTTCTGCTCTGTGCAGGCCCATTTACATTTCCCATCAGAATTTCAGCTGCTGGTTTGTGGAACAATTAAAAACACCAAAACAACAAATAAAAAACCCCCACAGAAACCAAACCAGCCTTTTGTTGTGACTAGCTACTCTGGAACCAATAATGCATTTTATGATCTTAGTAGTCCCAGTAGAATGGAAGACTTTTTTCTCTGCATTATGTTTGGAAACAAAAGGAAGTAAAAATTTAAGCTGGTTTTCAACTGCCAGATAGACATTGAATATTAATGAATCCTTAAAGTTTTCCAAGAGTTTTCTCTTCTATAAGAAAGAGGGTGGGCACAGACTAGATTCCGTGCCTGCATCATCCAGCTGTTTGGGGCATTGATAAGGCTGGTTGAGAGCGGGTCACTCTAGAGTCCTCAGAGAGACCAGTCAGGCCACAGACTGAATTGGCTGATTGTAGTAAACCAAAGGCATAGTTTGGGCAGGTGGGCCGTCAGCATGCTGGCTCTCTTGCTGGGTCCCAGTGCTTCTGGCTATGGGATACCCAAGGGCACGGTCCTCGTCCTGGGCATCAGGCAGGGCTGGGGCATTGCTGCGATTGAAATGGCCCAGGGCTCTCCATAGCAGCTGGTATTCACACCATGTCACATAGCTTGTCTCACAAAAGCTTTCGGGGGTTAGCTAATGAAGTTCCTTGGTTGCAAGAAATCAGGAGCAGTTCCCAAAGATCTACTTCAAGGGCTGCTGATGACTCATCATTTTTCCACTGACAAGAGATTTTGCTGACATGGTTACTCATTTATTTTGAGGAAGGCCCAGAAGTCAGAGGTTAACAGTTCAGGGGCACACTCTCAAAGATCCCGAGCTCTCTATGTGATCTCACTGAAAGAGAAACAATCCTGTTGAGACAGGATAGAAAACAAATTAGGGACAGCTCTCAACAAGTGAAATGAGGAAGTAGGAATGGATATCATAAGCCCATAACCCCCTAGGTCCTTCCGCCAGAGTCCCCACCTCCACACATGATCAAAGGGAAACAGTTTATGTATGGCAGGAAATCCCTGTAGGGGTTGCAGTGGTCCACAACAAGAACTGGCTAAAACCAGACCAATCCAAGAGAGAGGAACAATTGACTAAAAAAATGACCCCAAAGCTCATTATACCATCATTATAATGAAAATAGACACCACAAGTAGAAGGGGGGTCAAGGAGGAGAAATGCCATGACACTTCTGGAATGAACCATGTTAGAAACAAGACCCCCTCCCACCCAGAAGACGGACACAGAATTTGGCATCACAATGTTCAGTAACAACCCACCACTGGGAACATATAAAATCCTAAGAACTGACTGCTCTGGTGTGCAACTCACCTGTAAGTTCACCTGCGTTCACGGACATGTACTTTCACTTCTTTTACAGTGGAGCCCTGTGAGACTCGCACCCAGGGGAGCAGCAGGTGACAGCAGCCAGTCGCAGGTTTACCCCCGATCCTGTCTCCAGGAACCCAAGTCCTGGCCTCTTTCTTTTTCTACCTAAAAAAAGTTTGCTTTCGTACTCACTTGGACTAGCTCTTGAATTCTTTCCTGCCATGAGTCTAGAGCCTGGAGGCCTTGGACTGTGCCGGGACAGGGTCTGCCCTGGCTTGGAACCAATCCATTGACACCATGAGTTAGGTATGATTACTCTCTATGTACAGAGAAGAAAATTGAGATGCAGGGAGGTCCCTGAGTTGTCCAAATCCACGTTCTACTAAGTGGTGAAATAGGATTTGAATTATGTTTGTCTAACTCCAAAACCCACACAACAAAAAGTAGTTGTGCCAAGGGAGGTAGGAGCTGGCTGTGAGATCGTCATGTGTCTAATGTTTAAAAAATGCTATTGCGTTGTACTCTTGCACTGCAGATAATGACGTAGATCATGTGTTTATTATTATTATTTTCAAAACAAATATTCTGAAGCTCTTTCTCAGCTGTTTAACGGAAGCAGCTTGAAACAGCCCATGACACATAGCATTAGATATACATCATGGAGATGTTATAGTAGCATAGAATTATTTATATACACATTGATTTTCCCCAATCAACAGTAAAGAAAGACCAGCCAAGATGAGGGGACTGGAGCCTTTGCCCATCAAGCTTTGTCATGAACCAAATGCAGTGTTTGACAGGAAGTTGCTAGGGTGAGACTATGCTCTGAAAGACCTAATTTACACACCCTCATCAGTCACCTAGTTTCTCTGGAAATCATTAGGGTTACATCATACCTAGGGTCCTCCAGAAAGCAACAATGAGATGTTTTGATTTGCTTTGATAATTCTGTTAAGAGGTAATTATATTTAAAAAGGTAAAATCATGACTCTCATTCAGATATAAAAATCAACATGTAGTATTTTGTTTAACTCACTAATAAAGAAGCTGGTGAGGGCATTATAACCAGTTCCAAGGAGAAGCCGAAACCCCCCACAAATTTATATGAGGAAGGGAATGCTAAAATGAATGTGCACATGAAAACAAAAATACCTTCTTCCACTGTGTGAAAGAGAAGTCAACGCAACCTCTACAGCACAGGATAGAATTTGCATTTTGCCTTGCTCTTACTTGTAAAATGCCTCAGGGGCGATGAACACTAGAATCATATAACTCAGGAGGCTGTGCTATGTGTAAGACAATGCTAGTTTCCACTGAAGCGCAAAGTTTCCCTTCTAATTCCTATTGTTAAGAAATGATAAAGGAAAGTACTCAGCTACAGAATTCTAAAGATAATAGGGTAAGGTTTCTTCTCAAGGAAAGCCTGTCTCTTGATTGTTTGTCTCGAATGGAGGCTTTGTGATAACAGAACTAGATTTCCAGGCTGGCTTCTCTCTTTTTGGCTCTGTTAGTGGGCAGATTATTTAAAATCTTTGTGCCTCGGTTTCCCCACTCTAAAAAAGGGTTATTTACCTCATAGGATTTGGGGGGAGAATAAATGAGAAAAACCATGGACTATTCTTAGCACAGTACATGTCAGCTATTATTATTTTTATTGATTACGGTCTTTTGTGCTTTTTTATTTCTCCTTACACGTTCTTCCCCTCTCTCTCTACCCACTTAACCAACTATAATAAAGAGTAAGAGAACAATTTGTAGTATGGGGCTAGGGCAGGCCGCCCTAGAAAGTGCTGCTTTGGTGTGTGGACTATTTGGAACTAAAGACAGTCAAGGCCCAGTAGACTCAAGAAGAGTCTTTTACCTCCCCCTTAACTGCTGCGAGAATTTAGATAGAGGGCCTGTGCCAGGAAGAGAGCTATCACCAGAGATAAACTTTTATACCAAAAGGACTTATCTGCTCACAAGGCAACATTTGTTTACTCTTTCCCTCTTCCTGTGGTTTGTTTTCCTCTCCTTTGAGGTCCCAGGTTCTGACCTCTTTTTTACTCGGGGTGGCATATAAACCTCAATTGATTAATTATCTGGGAGCCTCTCAGGTCTTCTTTGTGGGGCTCTATTCATACAAAATTCAATTTGTTTTTCTCCTGTTACGGTCTTATGTCAATTTAATTATTAGGCCAGCTAAAGAACTTAGAAAGGAAGAAGGGAAAAGTTTTCCTCCCCTGCAATAGTGTGTGTGTGTATGTATGTGTGTGTTTTAAAGATATAGATGGGGTCTAAATTTCCTATTCTTGATTTTGAAATTAACTGTATAGATTGTTATATATTCCTTCCTATTTAAAAAATAAAGCACCCCTGTACCGTATCTTCCCTTCTCTTCCTTTCCTCTTTCTTTCTTTTTCTCCCTCCCTTTCTTCCGTTCTCCCTATCTTTCTTCCTTTGTCTCTTTCTTTCTTTCTTTCTTTCTTTCTTTCTTTCTTTCTTTC